>JAHWFP010069928.1:64072-74176 GCA_023313725.1 Lithobius niger | reverse complement strand
AGAGGGGTTTTGAATTTTTTAGGCTTGGTAAGAGGGGATGGGCTCAAAAAAAACCATTCACGAAGGAAAACGAGTTACGCTGTGTTGTTGCTGGTTTACTCCTTGCTCCTTCGTAAAACAATTTGACCAAATTGAGGAAAGATACAATTCTACTTATCAAAAACGGAAATTTAAGCTGCCAAAATTTGATTTTTATGTTGTTTCTAGTGTCATGCGGTGAACAGTCCTTGAAAACCAGTTTCTAAAAAGATTATTGCACCATGGGTTTTCATGTTACACGTGTTGATGTTGTGAAGTACTGTACATGGACTTGCTGGTTCGAACCGCCTTATAGAGCAACGTCATATGACGTCATATTGGCTATAAGAGAGATAGCTGCAAGGGGCACTAGATTAAAATGGAGGGTCAAACAACGGCAGAGCTTTGAGAGCGGATTTCACAGGCTTAAAAAAACGTTGTTTTCTCCCATCCCTTATGCTGCTAGGTTGTAATTGGAAAATAAAGATTCCACTTGCTTAAAAATGTTAGCAACTGCCAACAAATCGACAAAGATCGTGCATTATAGACCTAAGAAATCCAGCATTGTCTTTAGTAAGACGCCCTTCTTTTCCCCCTCCAGTGACCCTTGCAGCTATCCCAGTAACTGGCTCCTGCAGCATAAGAGTTATATACAATAATACTACGTTGTGTCACTGCCCTGTTAGTGCCAATATGCATTCCTTACATCAAAAGTTAATCTACCGCCATGAATCGTAGATTTTGGTCCAAAGGCGGTTTATAGAACTCTCAGCATGTTTTCAAGAACATACTTTAATTCATTGCTCGTTTTCCACACAATTTGGGAACCTCAACTTGTCTATGCGAAATGCTATTTTTTAAAAGTAGCATAGAGGAAATCATCTACCTCTTAACCTGAAAAGACGTAACACAAGCTTACATTTTGTGGTGGTGGTAGGGGTCAAAATATTATGTTTTTTTTTCAGGGTCTTTGGAGGAAGTCATCCACAATTGAGGTCACATCCACAATTGAGGTCACATTGAGGTATTGACAATCGGCCTTATTTATTGGCCGTGCTCTTTTCTGTTCTGATATCATTTGCTTTTTTTTAGGCGGATTATTAGTGATCAATCCTTGTCCTTGCTTCGCAACAAAATTTTTATTTATTTTTTTTACGTGAAGCTCTACTTACGTTAAGACTTTTAAACTCTTTACATTTTTTACGTTTTTTATTCAATATTTTGTTTTTTGACAAATGGCCATCCACCCTTCTTCTTTTCCATTCGACTGGCGATACCATCGGAAACCTTTGTGTCCCTGGCAGGTCTAACCTGGGTGGTAAGGCAGTGGAGGTCCTAACCCACCCTTCCTAATTTGATCACACCTTTCCATTGGTCATGCAATTTTTAAAAATTAATTTTTACCTATACGCAAGCTTTTGAATTTTATTTTGTATTGTTTTTACTTTCCACCTTCGCATTCCCTATCCACCATGGTTTTTTTTTTATTAGTTTTTATTTACACACGTCTTAAATGCAGCCCCTATTAAGGCTGGCAGTCAGCGATCCCCGTGATCCTTGCCAGACCTGTTGCTCCAGCAACAAAATGATTATTATTATTATTTCCAATTCCTCCGTGCCCCCCAGACATAAGCAATGACCGGTGCCTGAGCACGGTTTCAGTTAAACAGTAAATTGGATTATTAAATATTTCCGGGTTCAGGCAAACGTTTGAGGAAATTTTCCAATACAGGCTATTCATGTTTAACTTTTGATGTTTATATCCATTTTAAGATTTCCAACTAACAAAAATAAAAGCGACCCTTCTTTATCGTTCTACGACGATCGGAGGTTTGCCGGATCGAATCCCCGGGTTGCCACCTCCCTTTACCAGACATTTCTTCTTCTCTAAAAGTCTGGAAATGTTCAAAATTGAGCCGGGTCAGCCATACAAGCATTAAGTTGCTTCGACTGACTTAACCCTTTACAGTCTGGCGTCCATTTAAATGGACGGGTACTGAACGGCAAAAAACTAAGTTCCAACGCGCAACGCGAGCTTTATGAGGAGTTCCCGGGGACCCCGAGTAAAGCGAGCAGCAACAGCCCAGTGGTCAGCGTCCTCGTCTGCAAACCAAGTGAATGCTGGATCGGATCCCGCGACCGACTCAACTATGGGACTTAAAAAAAAAATAGCCCGTTTGGCATGGGCATTAAAGGGTTAATAACTCTTTTTCTCCCTCCAGCATGGAGGAAAGAAAAGAGATGGAGGTGGCATGACGTCATCGTAGGGACGCCAGCCGAGGGAGGGTGCTTTCGTCGCCTCACGGTCGCGCCGCCATCTTGGTTAGTTCGAGAGATCGACTCGCGTACCTCTGACAATGGTACTCACGTGGGTACTAAACAAAAATTAGCAGGCATTTATAGAGGTGTTATCTTGATTATTATTAACCATAGCCCGTCATTTACCATAACTGTGATTGAATTTTGAACAATGGTCGTTTGCGTGGCATTCGGCTCCATCAACAGGATGGAAAAGAAGAAACCTTGTGTAACTGTCCGACAAAAAATGTAAATAAATGTAATTGTCTAATTTAAAATATAAATGTTCGCCTGATTAAAAATTCATTGCCACTTTAGCAATAGTTCATATGAAATTATGTAGGTGAGAAAAATATCGATGTTTTGACCTTTATGCTGTAATGTCAGTGCGGATGATCATTATTACAAGTAAGGCCTATCTTTCCTAAGGACCAAGTACAAAATCTTCACCGTTGCTATGGGTAGGGGAAAGTGTTTTGAAATCATGGTTTTATTATTTTATTTCGTGTAGTAGTCGGCGAAAAAAAAACCTATGCCGTTTAAAAGTATACTGCAATTTCAAAAGTTTATTTACTGAATACATTTTTACTTAAATGAGCGAAAATTAAACCCCAATAAACTGACACAGACAGGGTCGCAGGCTTGGGCGGGAAGGGGGGGGGGGATTACGGTGTAGCAAGTGTCTTTAAGAAAGATAAAACAACTTACCCTATTCAATTTCAGTATTTTTTCATTTTTACCCAGGTACAATTTGAATTTTTCCTTTATATTTCAGTACTTTTTTGCATTGAATGGTACCGATTTCTTGTTGCCCGTCTCTCTCCATACCCTCCCGCCCCCAATAAAAAATTCCTAGCTGCGGCCCTGGTCATGGATATTTCAATTTTTTTTCGGTGTCCCTAAGAAAGCCAGGACTTAAAAGATCTTACACAAGTTCAATTTCAGTTTTTTTTTTCTAATATATCAGAAGTATTTTTTTTTGCATTGGAATGGTACCGATTTTGTTTATATTTTTCCCAGTCTCTTCTCCCCTCCTTACCCCCCCCCCCCCCAGAAAAAAATCCTAGCTACTGGCCCTGGTCATGAATTTTTCGTTTTATTGCAAACTATAATTCCTTTTTCTATTTTTACGTATTTCAAGTCGGAAAAAGATTCCACAATTTGTATAACTTTCAGCTGGGGAAACCAAAAGAAGCCTTGGTTACTACGATTAAAATATTATTTTCTTGGAGAATGCAGTATTTTTTGAATGTCTAGTATTTTGATTAGGTTTAGGCCACGTTTATTAAAACTCCTTAATTCACAAGTTTAAATGTTGAAAAAGTATTCTACTGCAACCTTAAACTTTGCATTAACCAAACCCAAGAATCTGTAATTGAATTTTGTTTGTGTCTGGGATGCTAGAAGTTGAAAGTACTGAGCCAGTTTTTTTTTCTACTTTTATCGAAAAAAACTGAAAAGATATGGAAGAAATGTGCGTTGCGAACGCTTGCAGACAAGTAGTGTTGAACTAACCAAGATGGCGGCCGCGCGACTTTCCCTCCGCCAACTGGCTTCAGTAGGTAGCGCGTAGCTGTGACGTCATGCCAGCTCCATCTCTTTTCTTTCCTCCATGACTCCAAGTGACATTAAGGCTCAAAGAAATTAATTTTTTTTTTTAATTTAAAAAAAAAACTAAAAAAAACAACAAAAATTTCGTAGTTGAATAACGAACGCATATTTTTTAGTACTGGTCGTTTTACAGCGCTCTTACTTGCAGAATAAGGCACAGTTCCTCTAATCATAACGTTACAAGTTGTAAATCGTACCGCCAAATACACAATTTAATGTTATTAGGCTAAAAACGAGGAAGACGGTGTAGTAAATTTGAGTCCGACGCTCAACTCGAAATATTCATTTAATGCACACACAGAGCTAAATTTTAACTCTCTTGGGAGCCATTCACGAAGGAACAACAAGCAATGCGTTGTCGCTGCGTTGCTCATTGATCCTTCGTGAATGGCTCCCAAGAGAGTTGACAATTTAGCTCTGTGTGTGCATTAAATGAATCTTGCGCGTTGACTGTCCGACTGAAGTTTTCTACAACAATAGAGTAGTGACACGACGTAGTATTATTGTATATAACTCTATGCTGGAGCCTTAATGGGTTAGCTGCAAGGGGCACTGCAGAGAGAAACGGAAGGGCGTCATACTGAAGCCGATGCTGTGAAGAGTGATTTCTTAGACCTAAAACGCGAGATTTTTGTTGTTGGAGAAAACAACGTTATTTTAAGCCTAAGAAATCCGCTCTTCCGTTGTTTTCCCCTCCATTTTTATGTAGTGCACCTTGTAGTTATGCCCTCCAAAACCCATACTGGTGCCAATATGGCGGCAAATGTCACTGCTCTATACTACTACCATAGATTAGAAAGTTAACTAGATATACCGTCTCATTTCTTCCCATCCTACGGGGAGCTCTGGCGGTAGTTGCGGCTACTAATTCCTCTGCTAATGCTTTTACCTTCGAAGCAGCAGAAGGCAAAGCATTAGCAGAGGTATTAGTAGCCGCAACTACCGCCAGACCTCCCCGTAGGCTGGGAAGAAGTGAGACGGTATATCTAGTTAACTTTCTAATCTATGCTACTACTGTTAGGCTTCATTGTGTTTCTACGGTAACATTACGTTACATTTGTGGTGCTAATAGTTTTAATCAGAGGTGTGCGTCTTAAAATAGTCTTGGATGGCACAGCATGCCTGCTTCATTTCCAGTCAACTTTTTCCCCCACGTTTTAAAGATATGCGCTGTGAAAAGAAGTATACGTGCCATAAAATGAAGTGTGCGTCGTAAAAACGCAGCAATTTTAGTCAGCAACACTAAAACTCACTTTAATTTTGTTTTAAGTAAAATTTAAGATTTCGTACCAACACAATGAATATTTCTCACACAATACTCCTGGACCACACCTTTAAATTCCGTTGCTTTGACAGTCGGATAAACAGCTATAATAATAAAAAAAAAAACAACCCTAGAAATCAAAAGATTGTTTGCAGTTATCTCGTGTAGTGTAACATTTTTGTCAAATATAGTTTTGGTAAAAGAAATACAACAGTTCTTAAATAATTTTCACGTGTAATTTTTCCATGTTTATGGTGCACCCGTTGGCTTAATTTAGCCCCATTCATTGTAACGACAAAGCATACGTGAAGCGTTTCATTTTAAAATGTTGTTGTTGTTGTTTGTTTTTAGGGAGCAAGAACCCAAATTGGGCTCTGCGCTCCACGACGATGAGAGGGACAATTTCAAGATCCATAAAAATGGAATTTCCTTCTATGTGACACTTGTTTTGTAGTTGAGATCGATTCAAACGGGCCAGAAACCCTCTGTTGCTGGTGCTAGCAAAAAGGGTTTGCAGTCAAAATATCACGAGATCAACCCCCGTACAAAAACCAATCAGGCCACTGAGAAACCAGCCAATGAGGAAGCGATCTAATGTCACGTGACCATTCCAACATGGATGGGTCCTCGACAAGCGCTAAGTTAATGACTCCGCGTCTATAGTATCACCATTTAAAATCTTTTTTTGTGGCAACATAATGTGAAATTTACAAAGAGTAACGGAAGAAGACCAATTCCAGTCAATGTTATACCTCTTAACGGCGATAAAAGAAAGGATAAAGTTCAGAATATACGACGTATAAGTATAACGTCACCATTAACGACCTACCTTAACCCAAATCTTGCTTTACAGTGACGTCTCGTTATCAAGTTTTTAAACGACGGTGGTGCAGGAAAATCTGATTGAAAAATAATAACACACCTCGTGAAAAGAGTACCAGGATATACACATCAAATATTTAGGAAGCTGTCGTGTTTTCCTGTTATCTGACTTCGTAGCTGACATGTGCCACACATGTTACACATGTCAGCTGTCAACAGAACGACGAAGAAGGCAGAAGTCAGGTATACCACTTTGATTCCAGTTCAGTGCCTTTCACGCATTCCAATTTGAAGTTTCAGTAGCATAAAACTGAACTTTACCTGTTTTAGTCTTCTGTAAACGATTTTTTTTTCAACTTCGGAACGGTATACCTGATAAAGACGACACGGTATTCACCGTTCGATTCAGTGACCAAAAGCGAGTTAAAAACCACGGCAAATTAAAACCTCATTGCTTCCTTATGGCTTACAGGCTTTCTCGAAGTAACTGAATAAAATAATAACATTTGATAGTCGCATGCAAACCCTAAGAATAACATGGAACCGTAAAAACAGAAGGACTTCCTTAACGACACACATTTAAAATACTCTCGTCGCCATGTTGCATGAATGAAAGCTCCTATACTCTCGAATCTGCTCCTACACCGTTATCTGCTACTTACGAAGTTAAAACGTCAGGTAAAAAAAAAAAAATTAGATCTGAAATCACGTTACCGCGGCAACGTCAAGTTGCTACGAGTCGCTTCTGGCTTCATTAACAACAGTTTATGACGTAATCTCCACTGCGTCTTTCCCGTCATTTTGTTCGCTACCACTGATCTATATCACGTGGTGTTCGGCGTACAATGTATCTGTGTGCCGGTAGGCGCACCGTGTTGCCCTGTATTGCTGCTACTTACGAAAATAAATCAGCAGGTAAAAAATACGCCTTAAAGTCGATAATTGCGCCTAAAATGTAAAATAGGCCAAAAAGCTAACATATTTTTAACCGTCAATTGTGATGGTTACTGCTTTTAGATTACATAAGAGAGATCGCTGTTGCAGTACGTCATAGAGGTGTGCGTCTCAACATATATGGGAAGTGGCAGAAGTGTACAGAAGACCGGCTGCGACTATGTAGTCGCTGCAGCCGCTTGTTTTCTTTTTTTAATACTTTATTCTATGTTATTAGTTCGGTTTTTCTGGACCTGTCTCATTTGCGGTCGGTTTTGTCTCACTTGCGGTTGCAGATTCACAATGATATTTGAATAGCATTTTGAAAAAAAAACCTTCGATAAGACTTCTGGCAATGCGCCGTCAGAACTGTGGCAGGGATTGGTAGGGAGGGGGGTGAGCGGGTATCCTTTTTGTGGGAATGATAAACATCCGGTAATTATAGGAGAAAGAAATTCTCCGAGTTTGAGGGGCGCCAAGAACAGAAACACCCACTAACTAGGCTGAGGAATCCCACTCGGTGTAAAACAACAAAGACAATTTTAATTTTGAGCACTAATTCAAATCTATGTGCCTTTTTCACAAATAAAATACATGATGAAAAAACACTTAAAACCATTATAAACACAAGAAAACGGGAGACCCCACACAATCCGAACATTGGGACCGTCGCCATATTTAATGGTTTTAAGTGTTTTTCGTCATGTATTTTATTTGTGAACAAGACACATAGATTTGAATTAGTGCTGAAAATTAAACTTGTCTTTGTTGTTTTACTCCGAGAGGAATTCCTCAGCCCAGTCAGTGGGTATCTCTGTTCTTAACGGTAATTATACATAAGAGCTACTTTTCACGCTATCGACTTAATTCACCTACCTGTCGACTCCTTTCGTCGTTCAGAAACCATAAAATGATGACGAAAACTTATGCAAACACATATTTCTTTTAAACTGTTAAAACATGTTAAAACGCTACTCACAGCCGTAGTGAGGCTGACGCCATACTGCGAGATGAATACTGCGAGATGAAAGCGCCACAAGAAAAACCTGATTTCGACCAGAACATTAGTAAACGGAAATGATCTCTGGCCGTACACGTTTTTGGTTGCGGTTTCTGATGTTGTATGTTTAGAGCCGCAGCCACCACGGCAGCGCGAGCTAGGCACGTAATTTAGATAAAAATGACCATCATTTTCGCGAACAGTAACTTGATTGACCCTAATTTGCAGACTTACGCAAAAAATCGAAAGGCAGAAGTCGGGTATACCACTTTGATTCCAGCTCAGTGCCTTTCACGCATTCCAATTTGAAGTTTCAGTAGCATAAAACTGAACTTCACCTGTTTTAGTCTTCTGTACATCAGTAACGATTTTTTTTTCCAAAATCGGAACGGTACCTGATAAAGACGACATGGTATATTCACCGTTCGATTCAGTGACCAAAAGTTAGTTAAAAAAAACACGACAAATTAAGCCATGCGCAATGGCTGTTTGCCGTGAAGTCACCATGAGTTAGCCAATGACGAACAAGAACAACGGCTGGTTGACCGTCTGATTGGACTAGCCCAGTCACGTGATATGCACGCCACAGCAAACAGCCATGGCGAGTGGTATAAAACATCATTGCTTCCTTATGGCTGACATACTTTCCCGACGTAACTAACTAAAATAATAACATTTGATAGTCGCATGCAAACCCACATGGAACCGTGAAAACAAAATGATAATGATAATCATTTTTTGTTGTTGTGCTTTCCAAATTATGTGCCGTGCTCGTTGTGGCTAAACGTATAACCAAAAACCAGAAACTTATCCGGCCAGAGATAATTTCCGTTCATTATTAAGTTTCCGGTCGAAATCAGGTTTTCTTGTTGCGCTCTCATCTCACAATATGGCGTCGGCATCACTATGGGTGTGAGTCGTATTTTAACAAGTTTTAATTTTTTTTTAAAATAAATAAGCACTTGCGCAGGTTTTCTTGTTATGATTTTCTGAACCATAACAGCGAAAAGATTCGATGGAGAGGGGGGGTGGGGTGAATTAAGTCGGTGGGTGAAAAGTAGCTCTTCTGCATAATTACCAAACATCCTGTAGCCTCCCCAATCAAAACTACTGAAAAAAACTCACTGCCGAAATGCACGAAGAATGAAACTCCGAGTGTAATGAAACTCAGTACATGTCGAGAGCGATGCTTTAGTACCAGACACATTTGGCACGTGTTTACTCTGCCCACGATCGTCGGTTCTTGTTACATTGTGGGAATGCAACAGTAAATGAGATGCACTTATCTACTTTAAAAATAATTCGCCGTACACTGACAGAAACTGAATGGACACCTATTTGATTTCATTAAAATATGGGAACTGACCCACACTGATATCGGTGTTGGTATCTACCGATATGATCGGTTACGGTACCTGATTAGGCTACAAAACTAACTGCCGATAGTGATAAGCGGGTCTCGCCAAAAAAGCTTTATTATCTTGAATTTTCGATAACTTTAGTACATCACGATGGAAAGAAATTTGGAATAAGCTTTTTGCGTCATTTGTTAAAGAAGAGTTTAAGCAGCACTTTCCTCAACAGCATATAACTGTAGATTCGAGGGTCAAATTTTTTTGGTTTATAACATAAGGAAATAAGTTTAAATCGCACCAATAAATACAACTCAATCCAGTTTATACCAAAGGCTGATTAAATTTAGGCCAGTAATCTAGTACTAGGCATATAATTGATTCTGAAGACACAATTCCTTACTTGGCTAAGCAAGTTAACATATAATACAGTAGTTTATTTTCTACATATACTGGGCAGAAACCTATATGATTTCTGCCCAATGCTGCACAGGAAAGTGCCTTGCTACTCCACCTATATGATTTCTGCCCAATGCTGCACAGGAAAGTGCCTTGCTACTCCACCTATATGATTTCTGCCCAGTGCTGCACAGGAAAGAGCCTTGCTACTCCACCTATATGATTTCTGCCCAGTACTGCAGAGGAAACTGCCTTGCTACTCCACCTATATGATTTCTCCTATGATTTCACCTATATGATTTTCTCTACGGAAATCCGTGTGCCTGGTCGCTGATGACATCTAGTGGCCGCTTTTTAAAGCTGGACCCTCATCAGTTTTGCTTGGGTCTTTATTTTCAGTGTGCACC
>JAHWFP010069928.1:38391-64062 GCA_023313725.1 Lithobius niger | reverse complement strand
TTTTTAGCAAGTATGACAATCTCCGTTTCAAGTGACCATGAAAAGGCCTTGTACGCTCTGGGACAGCATACGAGTCCTTATCATGGTCGCTTTTGAAGATCGAAGTAGTTCTACTTGCCCCATTCTTAAAGGACATTCAAATATTGCTTGCTAGTTAAAGTAGCAAACTCAAATTTTTTTTTTACAACCAAGGTGAATTTTTACAACCAGTCGTAAAAAGGCAAACCGCTCCCCTGCAATTCTCAAACTACACCAATAAATTCTCAACAATGTAGGGCAATAATTTTAATTTCTCAGGACCTGTATTTTTTTTTAAGTAGATTCGCAAAAATACATGCCAGAATACTTTCCATATTGAAACATGATCCTACACACATTTAATTACACATTATTTTTCAACATCAGTGCAATTATGAATTCTTCAAAACTTAACGCTTCATGAAGAGTAAGATTTGTCTTCCTCCGTTTCCAGTTAGCGCTTTTTGTTAAACTCAACGACGGTGATGTCAAAACCCACTCTATCGCTTCCAAGACCATAATAACAGCAAGATGACGATTTCGAGTCTTTCATCGGAAGAACAGTTCCCCCACAGCAAAGCGATTTCTCGGTGTTGTAGGTTTTATCGCCGCAACACAGGGATTTACCGTCGTTCGGGAAGGTTTTGCCATTACAGCACATTTCTGTCGTGTAATCGAAGCTTTTGAGGCCGCAGCAGTTGGTCGTGTTGGTCTTTTTGGCCATAACGGCAAACTTCATGTCTCTACCACCTTCAGACAATGCGTAACAGCAAAGATCGGTTTTGAAGTCGTACACGTCCGAGTTTCCGCAGCACCGCGACTGCGCTCCTCTAGGCTGAACTTTTCCGCCGCAGCAGATTTGTTTGGAGACGTCGTACAATTCCAGGCCACAGCAATCTGTGGGGTTGTCAGAGGGTGCGCCTTCGTGCAACTTCACTTTTTGCGTGGCTCTGTCGGCACAGCAGGTTGCCTTGCCCCATTCGTACGTCTGAGCGCCACAGCAGAGCGTACTTGCGTTGGACGTCTTCTGCACCACCTTCAGTCCTTCGAAAGTCGGACAGCACTTCTGACTGCTCGTGTCGAACGGCGTTTCGCCGCACAAGGAATTCTGCTTGGGATTCTCCTTCTTGATGAGGTCGAACTTGGTATCGTTGCTGGTCATCTTGATGACGCAGAATTCGTTCTTGCCGTCGGCGGGTTTGGCACCACAACAGAAGGACGATTCCTTGGCTTCGAACAATTGGCGATTGCAGCACATCTGCGATTTCATGTGACCGGCCTTTGTTCCGCAGCACCTGTCTTCTTTAGGATTTCCCTTGACAGTGACGCGGTTTCCTTCATCGTCAAGGCAACACAGCTCGTTTTCACGGTCGATTTTCTTGTCTCCGCAGCAAAGCTGATTGACGCCATCGACCAGTTCGGTCCCACAACACGTTTGCGATGCTGGGTCAAAGAGTCTTCCTCCCCAACAGCAGACCGTCTTCTTGCTGTTTTCTTCTCTGGTGACGACATGGTAGGAGCTGTTGAGGATGTGTGCGCCTCGGGTGGTCAAATCACCGCAGCAAGCCTGATAATGATAATAATATTTGTTAGTTCTAGTGACTTGTTACAGAAATCGATACACTTTTCGAGAAAAATAGCGCCTTTTTTTTTCAGTCTGAAGAAAAAAGACTGACAGTGCTACAACAAAACTTACGTTATTAGGGCGCGTTTACGCACCGAGACCTTCTCGCTCACCGAACGCTATTTGCTATATAGTCAACCGTTATTTATTTAGTATTAGTTTTCGGTTTCTGCTAAATGATTGCGGCAATACATAACAAATTCAATGTATTATAAATAACAGCAAAGATAAAGAACAAAGTGCAACAGTAATTTCAGGCATTGCTACGACATTGTTGTCATTTCTTCGCTATTTCCAAAATTTGCTATTCTCACACAAAGAACATTCAGTAGACGGTGAGGCGTTCAAAGCTCAGGATCTGTCCCATTATCAAGGAGCGAATTTTCGTTCGCACGTTGATCTGCACCGTACTCACAAGCTTTATGTACAAGATTAATTAGCCATAATATCGTCACAGAAAACAAAATTTAGTTGCAAACGCAGTTGTACCAAGGCAGTACCGTATGTTGTAGAAGTATTTCGCAAAAAAAAAGGAACTGCTACGCTGTCACATTACAGATAGAATTGCAAATGGCAGTGGTTTTAGATAAGATAAGAAAAAAAAATTCATAGTGACCTTAAGCGCCAGTGCACACGTGCGGTCGCCGCATTTGCGGTCGCTGCTGCGGTACCGCATGTGCGGTTTGGTTTACGTGCCATCTGTTTGGTACTGCACACGTACCTGCGTCGACGTTGCGTTACCGCCCGCCGCTCGTGCGGTCGTTTTCCACCGCAATTTCCTCCGTCAACGCAGCGGTACCGCAGCGTTAAAAAAACGCAATTGCGGCTCCGAGTACCTTGGGTGACTTGAGCGGAGCACACGTCCGCCGTTTACCGCAAAAGCGTTACGGAAAATGGCGACCAATTTCGAAGAAATAGACGTGGAATTGTTTATTGGGGGAGTAAAGAACTATCCTGAAATATGAAATGTTGTTGCAGAAATGATTGAAGACTCATTGGAAAATAATTAAAGAACTTATCCGAATTCTTTAGTTAATCTGCAAAGGATATATGACAATTTTCCCTGGTACGTCTTAAATTAGTACATCAATGTACCAAAATTCGTCGCATTGGTTTTAAAATATATTTTTTGTTCACGAGGTAGGCGAAAAAAGCAACATCGTCTCATTGGTTTCAAAGTATAATTTTTTGTACACGAGGTTAAGGAACCGAACGCGCACATACGTCACCGAAGCGGCACCGCAGCGTCAACGCGCGTTAATAAAACGCACGTGTGCAGTGATTGGATGCGTCACCGCAGCGGCGCTGCAGCGTCCAAAAAACGCACGTGTGCATCGGCGCTAAGAAACGCTTTCACAGTTCGATTTTCATTTAACTTGTAACTGCTGCCTACTTAGTTATTTTGATTAAAATCAGCAAATGCTTCGATTTATATGATTGAATTCCTCACTCCAGCAAAACTAAAAAAAAAAATAAATCTCCGTTCCTGCTCAATATTTTTCGACCAAACTCGGCCACTTAGCCTAGTTTAGGCAATTGCAAAAATATGATGCCACCCCCCCCCCCCAAAAAAAAAAAAATTCCAAATAAGTCATATCTGAAACAAAACCTACATGGGTGAAAAAACCCGCCAAGTTTCAGCTAATCAAGGTAGTGATAGAACAAAAATGGCTGCCACCAAGTTGCTACATTAGTTGCTAAGTAGTGCCGCAATTAAGGGGTGGGGGGGGGGGGTGCAAGGCACCTGGGCCCAGGGGGTAAGATGGCCCTCAATTCAAAGGAGGGACCCACATTTTTACATGAAACTTAGTTTAAAATAGGTCGCAGCCTAGAACCCAAAATCGTTTAGTTGTTTGGGGCCCTACATTTTACTCTTGCACCCCTCTTTGAAAAACGCAAGCTGCGGCACAGTTGCCAAACTGCAATCCCACCGACTATTACTTCAGACGTTTGATCACTGCTATTTGACCATTGCTATGGGTTGCAGCAATAGCCAGGTTTTTCATTTAACCTTCGATCAAATAGTCGGTGGGATTTAGCTTGGCAACTAATGTAGCAACTTAGTAGCATCCATTTTTGCTCCGATATCACTACTTTGATTGGCTAAAACTTAGGGGTTTTTTTCCACCCTTGTGGGTTGTGGGTTTTGTTTCAGATAGTGTCATTTCACATGTGATGTGAGGGCCTAGTGGTCGCTTTTAACTTTTATCTCTCTGCCTGCTGTTATTTGTTCTGATCACGTGCCGTTTTGCCATGATGCCATGGCTTATTCGTTATTTCCTTTTTTATTTTACATAATATGACCATGCTGTATTCGGCGAATCTTGTGTTTGGGGGTTTGACGTGTTTTAAGCTGGATAGCGCCAACAGGTTAGAGAGACAATTTTGTGAGGTAAATCCATTTGGAAATTCCTAGGATAACTTACTAGGATCTTGTTTGCTTGAAAACGGTGCAGATCCGAATGCCGAAGTAACATGTTTGGCTGGGGTTACTAACCACGCCACTGTTAATACGAAGCTTTCTCCAATGTCCATTCAGCGGTTGTACTGCCTCGAAATCGGGAATTGTCCCTAGAGTGGGGTGCAGTGTGACGTTACAACCTGTATGTACCTTCGCTTCGAGGTTGGGACGGGGAACCGAATTCGGTTAATTCTTTGGCATTTTACCAACTTACCTAAAAATCAGTCATGGCGTATCAGGGCTTATTCTGTAGAATATTTTTGGACTTTAGGAATATAGCGCGTGTTTCGAAAGAACCATCGGTAACTTTCATACCCCTACGGGTGATTACATTTGGTTATTTACAGCTTTATTCTCAGTGTACTCCTCTTGTTTCTCGGGGCTCACTTTTTATACTCGCGAGGCCCTGCACACAACGCGAAATTCCTCATTTTAAGAAACCACAACAGGTAACAGATAGTGCCACACATTCTGATTCTCATGTTTATTTCCTACGACGATGTTGAAGCTATTTAATTAATCTTGTACACATAGCTTGAATACGGTCTAAGGTCTAAGATAAGGTCTAAGGTCTAAGACAGTGCCTCATCAAGCACTGTCGGTTTCGACCTTTCGTAGGTTTGCTTTATGAGGAACCGCTTCACGTATTTCTGAAACGTCCATTACTCCAGAACACCTAATGGTTTTTTCTCTCACCAGCAACCCCCCCTCCCCCCCACCCTTCATCACTTTGAGAACTGTGTTGGTGGTTCCAAGCCCTTCCGTCTTCTTAAAATAGACCATTAAAAAAAATTTTAACGGCATGTAGGCCGCGTGTGGTTGTCCAGCCACCCTATTCTATCAGGTTGGCCTTTGTTTTTTACATACATATATTTTTTTTTATTTATTGTGTTTTTTAAGTGATGACAAATCCTACTATCTGGGTGCTTTACTTTTCAGTATTCACCGTAGCATACAATTTTTTAGCACTGTTTATATTTATTCATTGTACAGTATCATTTTGGGCCTTTTAACAAAACTTTTCACACCCTTCCCATGTCCTGTACGTTTGGCGATGCCATCGGGGGGCCTTTCGAGTCCCTGGCAGGTCTAAACTTGGTGGTAAGGTATTCGTGTCCCCAAACCTCCTACCATCATTATTCCTTGGCCGTTTTATGTTCAATGTATTTACATGTAATTGTTGCTGGCTGTTAGTGACTCCCCAGTCCTTGCCAGACCCGTTGCTACCGTAACAAATAGAATAGAGAGAGATAACCCGCAAATCGAGCGAGGTGTCATCTCAGCAGCAGCTAATCATCACTCAGCGTCAGAACGTGTGGTACTATCTGTTACCTGTTATGTTTCTTAAAATACTATGTGTGGAATTTCGCACTGTGGTGCAAGGCCTCGCAAGTAAAAAACGTGAGACCCGAGGAACAAGAGGGAATACGCTGAAAAATAAAGCTGTGTAAATAATCAAATCTAATCACCCGTATAGGGGTATGAAAGTTATCGATAATTCTTTCGAAACGAGCGCTATTTAGGCAGATACCGTGTGTCCCAAAAGTAACTTGCCACATGGAGTGTAGTGTACTTTGGCTGGTAAACTAATAATTGCGTGGGTAGACTAGGGCATAACAACGACAACTACTCGTGTGTAGGCTACAACTGGAGAGACAGTTTACTTCCTGTATTCACGCGTATATATAGGGCAGTTACATGTCATGTGACCTGTATGGTCACATGTTGCTATGGCATAACAATAGTACAATATTAAATAGCTACCCATCAGAATGTTACGGCAAACTAGGAAGGTTAGCATTAAGGATCTAATTATTGTGTGCACATCGTATCTTGAGTCCTTCAGGTATTTTATGAGCGGCTACGTCTTCCTGGAGGGAGCGGTTTTAATCGACGGCCGCCATTGTTTTTGTAACCATCTTGGATATCAACAAGGCACTCTGCTACTGAAAACGTACAATCGATTATCTGTGTTCGTTCTGCGGAGAATTCAAAAGAGGCCGCGGACACTATAAAGTTGCTGAAAATTTTTTTTTTTTTTTACCGGGCTCCAAGAATTACAGCACCCCGTCCCTCCTTACAGCCTTCGTAAAATTAGTGGATGCACCACCAAGATGCACCCACCTGCCTTGTTTGACGAAATTTAACGTGTTCGGCCCTTCAAGCTCGATGCTTGCTGATAAATGCCATTTCTGGTGTGCTTTGACCAGCGACAACACGAGTGATAAGTTTTCAAACGTATTTATCAGGCATGGACAAAGCAGCATAATTTTAAAATGTGTCTACGTTCTCCGTTTGACATTCAGGACGGGCCAGTTATTCAATAACCGGCCACGTGGAGTTATCTTGAAAGAAGAGGTGGAACATGAATTTCCTAAATTACCGGCTGGACCTTCCAAGCAAAATATCATGCGCGACTAGATTACGCAATAAGGCTGCTAAAAACGCCGATCCTTGGCTGATTTACCTGCCTGTCGATTGATGGCGTTAATAACAATCTGGGAAAGAACAATCATAAAAATGATACATTTAATAATAAAAACTTCGGGCTGTAGGCAGTGTCACAGGTTAGAAAGAAAATTTAAATTGGTTTTAAAACTAATAGAAATTAGCCACATTGCAAAATGCTCTGTTAATAGCGGAGGTATTTATTAAAAACCACAAAACATTTTGCCCGCCCGGCGACAATTAGAGCCCGGTATTTTCGAGAATTTTTTTCTTTCCAAAAATCGATTACCATGACGATTTACACTGAGAATTTTCGTTTTCTTTTCACTAAATGAGGACCATGGTAGGATTACACTGGGAAGACCGCGGCTCATCGAAACCGAAACCGACAGCGTACGTCCTCCTTCAGTAATTATATAGATCGAAACTTTTCTCAATGAGCGCTGGCAAACAAACCACAGATCTGTACAGTATATCTTACTTAGAGGATGCTGCTTTGTTCATGCCCTTATTAGGGAAACGACATCAGGTTCGTTAATCGTCGGGTTTTTACGGAAACACCACAAAGCTGCTTCATACGTTTAATTTGGTGTTTCAACAACACAAAAATGACGTTAGGCCTAATACAAAATGCCAATGCCGAAGCGAACGAAATTACAGGTTGGTTAATGAAATGCGATGGTGGAATGACGTCAGCTTCGTTAATCGTCGGGTTTTTCCGGAAACACGAAGCTGCTTCTCGGTTAAGATACGTTAATTTCGCGTATCAAAGATGAGGTTAGGCCTTATACGAAATGCCAATGACGAAGCGAACGAAATTACAGGTTGGTTGATGAAATACGATGGTGGATGGTATCGCTACGCCAACTAAGAGTTAAACATCGTCAACCAAACATAAGGTAACCATTATAGACAAAACTAAACATCGTAAATCAAAATTACTTCGTATATCGAAATAGAGATCGTAAATCGAAACTGAATCCCTGACACGACATTCCTTCAGAAAATAGTTTAGGGAAAAGAAAACAAAAATTATCAACCGAATTCCACTCGTGCTTGTATTAAATGTATAATTTGGGTGTTTTAGCACTCAACTCCTTTCCAACAAATTCCCCTCGACCTTCGGTCCTCGGGAAATTAAAACTGGAAAGGAGTTTCGTGCTAAAACACCCAAATTGTCAATTTAATACAAGCACTCGTGGTATTATAACTGAAAAGATCACACCAGAGCTTTCTGTTTCAGTAATTTTACAGGTCGAAACTTTACTCTTTTCTGAATGGTCGCCGACAAACAAACCGTAGATCTATACAGTATATCTCACTTAATAATACACGCTTTCATTTTCATTATGCCCATATTAGGAAAATGACGTCACAAGAAGCAGCTTCTTGACAGCGTTCGGAGTAGGTACACCCGTATTAGGGCGATGACGTCACTTTCGTCAATCATCGGACTTTTACCGAAACACGAAGATTCTTTTCGGTTAAGGTACGTTTAAAATGTGGTGTTAACAGCGGCATTAAATGTCGTTCAGGCCTAATACGAAAAACCGGCAATGAAGCTTATAATAATAATAGGCTGCTTGACGAAATTTGATGGGGGGGGGGGGGGGACCAACATTACGCCAAATAGAGGAAAACATTGTAAACATCATAAAATTTAACATCGTAAATCAAAATTACTTCGTAAATCGAAACGGAAATCGAAAAGGAAACCGTAAAACGAAATTACGAGAAGCATTTTGCGGAAAAAAAAAACAGAAATTCTGAAACCGAATCCCACTCGTGCTTCTATGAAATTTATAATTTGTGCGTTTTAGCACTCAACTCCTTTCCAACAAATTTCCCTCAACCTTCGGTCTCGGGAAATTAAATCTGGAAAGGAGTTTCGTGCTAAAACGCACAAATTATCGATTTCACAGAAACACTCGCGGTATTACAGCCGATAATTTACGCTTCGTTAAAAAGAAATACATCCGCATAAAATACGTGTCTCGACAAGACATTAAAATACAGTAAATACTATTACACGAATGCTTTTAGCATTACTCGTACACTTTAATGAAAATGCATGTAACATGTATTTGGAATTCCGTTGTGAAGGATAAGCTCATTTACTGTCCTTTTCACGGAACTCTTACAGTCTTAATTAGAGACCCATCTAATATTCGAAACCCAGCTTGAACTTCATATGGGGAAAATGACCCAACCACAACTGGAGACCAGTCGCAATTGGACGAGCGGCTGTGTAAAGAGCAGTTACGGTAAAATTACCAAAATTAAATTTTGTTTTGAAAACCGCCAATACTTCTCTAGAGACGTCGTGACCTAATCCAGGAACCCTCCTCGGCCGGCGCTGTCACTTTTTAACGTGCGACGACCAAATTTTGCCCTCCCCCTCCCCCACAGGGACTTTTTGGCCAGATAGTTTAGTAACTATGGGTGGAATTTGAGCAAATTCGTATAAGAACGATCCCACGTTTTCTTCGCTCGTTCTCAAACACAAAATACCGTTCGGTATTCGCGATTTTTCGGTTGCTTTATAAAGGGAATGGAAACTTGGAAAGTCTCTTCCTTCCAACCTTCTTCAGGCTTATTTCGATCGTGTTTTTCTCCGGCCTACATCATTGGTGCTGAGCGTAGAGAACGTGGATCGTTCTTATACGAATTTGCTGGACGCTCTCAAAGTAAAAAATCGACGTTTGGAACTCGAAGTATGTCTCCTGTTTCGAAATACTTTAAAATTTATTGAAAACCGTCGTCTGTCTGTCTGTCCTCATGCTAAAAAAAAATTGTTAATTAGGCCCAAATCCTGCTGGCATTGCAAAACTTCCTACATTAGTTATCGACATTACCTTGATTTGTTACTGAAAAATAACGTTTTTCAACCGATAACAATTCATTCGGGTTTCCCCATAGTCGAATGCAGTTTGCTTTGAAAGACACGTTGACGCCACCGGATGTTTACCAAAAAACCACCCGTTTCCGATGGATAATTGCAAAACCATTTTAACAAAAGACCGGCAGTTGGGAGCAATTCACATCGACTAAAAAAAAAAAAACGTCGAATGTTTTTGACGAAACGACAGATTGACGTCAAAATTTCAAGTGTATAGGCGTTTGCGAGTCGATTAGCTACTGCCACGCAAAACAATTCAACAAAAGAAAATTTCCCAAAGTGCTGTGTTGCAGTGGCAACTGTTGACGGCCGCTGGAAGTGCTCCCAGCAATAACGATACAACACCGACGCAGTAAAGACGGTAGTAGTGACAATAAAATCAATGGCGGAGACTAATTCCGTTTGGACAACACATTTTATTGGCCGTTTTGGTTCAGTTCGCAGGTTACGATTATTAAAGAGCTTTAAAAATGAAAACGAAACTAAGATTAACGCCCCTTGTAAATGCTGAGGTTACCGCGGAACGGGGCCGAAAGGAAATTTTGTTAGGGTAAATTTTGTTACGGACAGAACTTACGGGAGCATTCACAAATTAGGTATTTTTTTTTTTAGCAATGTAGATCCCCCCCTCCCCCGTTCCCCTTGGTAACACCAGCGTAACACATAACATAACCACCATATCTGATCTGGTAACAGGTACCATTTTCGTTCCACTCCAAACCCCCCCCAACTGTGTAGAATTTTTTGGCACCACAAAATTAATGTAGTACGCCAGTTAGTACGCCGGTCTTTAAAAAAGTTTTTTAGTTTTCTTTTCGTTAGGCTTATACCACTGTTTAGGCCTAATGTGTTCAGATAGTGACCAAATTAGAAAAGGGTACGTAGTATGGCTAGGGCAGTCCGTTTCAAAACTTTAAAACGTTAAGCCTAATTTAGGCCTATAAAAAATGCTTAGGGTTTTTCTTAACCTCTAGTGGCACGCAAGCTAACTCGTGATAATTTCGTAGTCTCTGCGTTTATGAACTAAACTCACCAACTTTAAAAAAAATAAATTTATTTGAACTTAAAGCCATCTGAAGCAAACTAATACTTGTAGAGATGAACCGGCTCAATTTTTAAACTTTTGTAGAGTTTTCTGAGGAGGAAAAAGTCCAGTAAAGAGGGGGAGGGGCGGTATAAATTTAGAGATGCGAACCAGGAAACCTCTGATCACACAGAGAAAATCTCTAGAACAACGCCGTAGTTATAGACGCCGTAGTCGCTGAATTAGCATGGTATTCTCAAACACTACCCTAGCCAGCACTGAATTTTGATTTTGTGTGGCTGTCTTTTTGTTTGTTTGTGCAGCGACAATACCGCCATATTGGCTACGAGGCTATCATCTGGAGGAGTCTAGTAAAAATACCCCTGGAAAAAATACCCCTGGAAAAAATACCCCCGGAAAAAATACCCTTGCAAAAATTCCCCCGGAAAAAATACCCCGGAAAATATATCCCCGGAACCCAGGGCCCTAGATTGAAATGGAGGGTTAAACAACGGCACTTCTAGTCCAGGCAGCGTTTTGAGAGCGGCTTTCATAGGCTTAAAAAAACATTGTTTTCTCCAATCCCTTTTTGTTATTGGAAAATAAAGTTTCCACTTGCTTAAAAATGTTAGTAACTGCCAACAAATCGACAAAAATCGCGCATTATAGGCCTAAGAAATCCACTCTTAATGCAGCATTGACTTCAGTAAGACGCCCGTCTTTCCCCCCTCCAGTGGCCCTTGCAGGTATCTCCGTTACTGGCTTCAGCATAGAGTTATATACAATAATACAACGTTGTGTCACTGACCTACTAAGCGTTATTAAATTTAATGTTTACGCGCTGTGATCATCACTGGTACTCTACGCTGAACGTCTTTACTGACAACTAGTCTCGTGTTCGAAGTCGTTATTTGTATCGCTGCATTGTACAGAGTGATCTGAGAAGCGTTTTAGCAACGAGGTGAAAGCCCCGGCCATTACCGGAACCGGAAGTTGACTGGGATTTCAAAAACTGAAAAGCTCTTTAGATCGCTCTGGACAACGTAGTGGTACAAATAACGACTTAGACCACGTGAAATATCGTACAATAAAGACGTTCAGCGCGAGTTCCAGTGATGATAATAGTGATTATAAAAAAAAAACGGATTGTTCTACGATACGAATTCTTGCTGCTTTCACCTCTTTCATTATACATACAATACTCTGTATCCTTGCGGCATGCGAGCAACGAGACGACGAGTCCCGGCTGTGCCATCGTCTAGATCAATTCCTTCAGACAACCAGGATGAGCTTTGTTTGCCCGTTTTTTTAGGGAAACTTCTAGTAGTTCTGTATTTCCATCTCCACTTTCGGCAATAAATCATATTTTGGGCATATTTTAGGATTCTGCCATTCAAGTGCGTATAGAGCAGCGTCAAGTGACGTCATATTGCTACAAGAGAGGTACATGCAAGGGGCACTAGATTCAAATGGAGGGTTAAACAACGGCACGTCTAGTCAAGCCAGTGCTTTGAGAGTGGATTTCGTATAGGCTTAAAAAACCGTTGTTTTCTCCAATCCCTTATGCTGCTTAGGTTGTAATTGGAAAGTAAAGATTCCACTTGCTTAAAAATGTCAGCAACTGCCAACAAATCGACAAAAATCGCGCGTTTAGGCCTAAGAAATCCAGTCTAATAGCATTGGCTTCAGTAAGACGCTCTTCTTTTCCCCCACCAGTGCACCTTGCAGCTAACCCAGTAACTGGCTCCACCATAGAGTTATATACAATAATACTACGTCGTGTCACTGCCCAATACCGTATATACATTTAAATCGGCCAGGATGACCACCTTGAACTAAAAGCTGGTTTGAAACTTCAATGTGGGACCAATTACATCAATTAAAGCGGGTTTACGTACCGACAGTTTTCTCGCTCACTAGCTTTTCCTTGTTCAATGCTAAATTTGACGGCTGCTGGCTCGCCTATATATACCAGAGAATGCGGCTTTCGAGTAGTCTATAGGTAGTAATTATGGTAAAAACGCGGACACACAACTTCTCTTCGTGCCTCGTGACACGACGTACGATGCGTGCACCATGATAGCGTCGATTTACGACAATTAAGAAAACAATTTTTACTGCAGTACACGACGACGGACCGATTTATGAATGCCGGCATTCGATGGTTTGTTTTCGGTTCGATAACCACGAAATGGACGCCATGTTGAATTTTGAATTCTCGCTGCGAGAAGCTATTTATTCTGCCTATACGTCTTATCACTGCTGTTCTTTGTACGAGAATAGGGTAGTGACACGACGTAGTATTATTGTATATAACTCTATGGTGGAGCCAGTTACTGGGTTAGCTGCAAGGAGCACTGGAGGGAAAGGAAGATCGTCTTATTGAAGCCAATGATATTAGACTGGATTTCTTAAGTCTATAACGCGCGATTTTTGTTGTTGGAGAAAACAACGTTCTTTTAAGCCTAAGAAACCTGCTCTCAAAGCATTGTCTTGACTAGAAGTGCCGTTTTTTCCGTTACATTTTAATCTAGTGCACCTTGTAGCTATTACCTCCAAATGGTGTCTCGTAGCCAATATGACGTCACTTGACGCTGCTCTATAGCAAAATTTGGGAAAATCGTGAAGTGACAACAATGTTGTAGCAATGTTTAAAATTACTATTGCACTTTGTTCTTATCCGTGTTGTTATTTACAAATTTGTTATCTGCTATCGCGTTTATTTATTAGAAACGGGAAACTAATCGTAGGTAAATAACTGTTGCCTAGCAAATAGCGTTCGGAGAGCGAGAAGGTCTCGTTGCATATACACGCGCTCTGAAGTTCACCTCATTCCGAACGCGACAATTTGTCCGACCAAATCTCACTTAGCTTTCGTCCGTTGGTTGCTTACCTGTGTTTTACCGTTGGCAACTTCCATTCCGCAACAGAAGTCCTCTTCCGTATTTTTTTCCATAATTTTGGGGTCGTTCCTCAGCCCTCCGCAGCACAGAGATTTCGATTTCTGGTAAATTTTATCGCCGCAACATTCCCCATCCTTCAGTTCTTCGGCACTGGCGGACATCACCTTGCCGTTGCAGCACATGGCGTTGTCGGGGTTGTAGGTAGCCTTGCCGCAACATTTCACGCCCTGAAGCCTATCTTGGACGGTTCCTTCGCAGCAAAGGTGTTTGTTGAGATCGTAGACGCTGTCCCCACAGCAGGCTTGTTCGGCACGCTGGGGATTTGGGAACACGTTGCCACGACAGCACATCTGACCAAGGGGATCGTACGTTTCCCGGGCACTCATATCTAAAAAAGAATTAGAAAAAAAAAAAACGATTAGAAAAACAATGAGCTAAAAAAGTACAATAAAACTTGGTAGTATCAATTCCTCGCTCCCCGGAAGCTATTACTGCCGAGCGAACGAAGCGAGCATGGTCGAATCCTCGACTGAATTTTGATTTTGTGTGGCTGTCTTTTTGTTTGTTTGTGCAGCGACAATACCGCCATATTGGCTACGAGGCTATCATCTGGAGAGCTAGCTACAAGGGGCACCAAGGAGGTAAAAACAACGGCACTTCTAGTCAAGCCAGTGCTTCAAGAGCGGATTTCTTAGGTCTAATAAAAAGTCGAGCAGCGACAATAACCCCATATTGCCTACGAGGCTATAGCATCTAGAGAGCTAGCTGCAAGGAGCACAAGAGGTAAAAACAACGGCACCTCTAGTCAAGCCTGTGTTTTGTGTTCACACAACTGCTCATAAGGGTATTATTTGACGCAATAAAGCCAACACTTGTATACTAATGTGTTTTGGTCATAGCTCGTGCCATTATGGACCGATTTACATACTGTTTTCTACATTCACCGTGACTTGACTACGTGCACTTATCTCAAATGGGGACCAATGTCCTATTCCTAAAGGGACTGGAAGTGGAAAATTTATTTAAGGGAGGCAGGGTGGTGGTGGGCACTCCTGGATGATTTCAAAACGTGGCGGCCACCTCCATGGTGACCAACGATCGATGGTTGTTTTATGGCTTAACTAAATCATAAGCCTGCCAAATCCACTTGGTCGATACTTTTGACTCACCCTGTATATAGAGCAGCGACACGACGTAGTATTATTGTATATAACTCTATGGTGGAGCCTTAATGGGTTAGCTGCAAGGGGCACTTCAGAGAGAGACAGAAGGGCGTCATACTGAAGCCGATGCTGTGAAGAGTGATTTCTTAAGACCTAAAACGCGCGATTTTTTGTTGTTGGAGAAAACAACGTTATTTTAAGCCTAAGAAATCCGCTCTTCCGTTGTTTTTCCCTCCATTTTTATGTAGTGCACCTTGTAGTTATGCCCTCCAAAACCCATACTGGTGCCAATATGGCGGCAAATGTCACTGCTCTATAGTTTGTTCCACATTATGTTTGTAGGAAACTGACTGTATGACGCCACTTCTTTGCACAGGGTGCAAAAACTTGTGGATATCACACGTTTAGACTCTTCACAGCTGTTACTGTCAGAGTCTACGAGTGGGGCAGTTACGTGTTTTTTTGCATTCGTAGTGCAAGGAAACGTGGCATCATACACTCAGTTTTCTGCAAACATAATGTGGAACAAGCTATAGTAATGGTGAAAGTAGCGGTTGTTCATTGTCCCGTACTAGGGTACCTATCGATCGCATCGTCGATTAAAATTCGTTTAATACGAAAAAAAAAACTCTTTGAAAAAAAAACCATTAATTCTATTGCCTCCAACTCATTTTTCACGGCTTCTTCACGATTCGGCAGAGCCAATTTCGGAGCTATACGTTGAAATTTCACTATACCACGCGCCATGGCTCACTGCCGTGACAAGAGTATCACGTGACTGTGTTAGTGCAATCAGAGCGCCTAGCAGCCGCTGTTCTCGTTCATCAATGCTAACACGTGGTGACGTCACGGCAGATAGCCATGGCGCGTGGTTTAGCTCCCGGCAAGCAAAATTTTGCTACGTAAATGAGCGTAGAAGCAAAACTATTTCCGTCCGTTGCCATTTTGGACCTTCAGGCTCACTGATCGCGTGAGGAAGTGAACCCTTGATCTTTGAGAACTAAGACCGTTTAGCCATCCATACTGACTCGGTCTACAAATGGCCATATTTTTTTTGGCGTGGCCGAGTTGTTGTTTAGTTGTAGAATGTCGTCAACTATCGAGGGTTCAATTCCCCGGTAAGGCCACCTGACATTTTATCAGGTTATTTTGAAGGATTATGAAGTGCACCAAAATAGTAAAAAAGGAAAATGGAAAACATAAACATAAACATAAATGGAAAAGGGGGGGAAGGGTTAATTTTTGTACTAAAAATCAAATTCTCAGCAATTTTACATTTAAAATGTGTCTAAAATTTTAAAAACCGCTACTATGTTAAAAAAAAAGTCCAATTGAATTAAAACTTAAAAGAAATGGACTCAATTTGATTGGACTTTGCTAGTAAGTATCAATATACTGAATTTACAAAATACATCACAGTTCCTAAATAACCTGCGCAGCAATTTTGTGGTCATCGTGGCTGAGTTGTGAGAGAGCTCAGCCTGGTTGCCGGAGGTTTGCGGATCTGGTCGAACCCCTGGAAATGGGACCTTGGCAAAGTCCCCGCCAGGACTGCCGGCCAGGGTAGCGTGAGAAGCTACCATGCTCCTTCAGCGGCTATGGGAACTATTCTGGCCAATTCTGGACAATCTTTCGGCCCCTACGATGATCGGAGGTTTCCCGGGTCGAATCCCTGGGTTGGCACCTCCCTTTACCAGATATTTCTTCTTCTCTCTAAAAGTCTGGTAATGTTCAAAATTGAGCCGGTTCAAGCATTCAGTTGCTTCGGCAGCCTTAAGGCTCAAAGAAATTAATTTTTTGAAAATAATCTAGAAAAAAAAAAAATTGTGAAGGCACTCATAACTATTAGAAATTACTATCATGCAATGACATCCAGCGAGTGACCATGAATGAAAGTGTGCCATCGCCATTCTAATGTTTCAACTTTATCGGGTTCGAGACGTTCGAAAAACAACCGATGACCAATGCTAAATCATATGTTAAATCATAATTATTTATTTTTAGACGAATAACGAGTTTGAACTTTAAGGAAGGCGGGCTGCAACAGCTGGTGCGCAACTGCTCCAAGCAGCTGTCTGGTGCTCTAATCGTTAAGGCTGGTGCTCCACTTGGAGCACTGGTAACGATGTTAAAAAAGTGCCCTGCATTTTATGTCAAAATATGAGGAAAATAGGTTGACGTGTGGTGTGTATTTATTTTACATTAACAGTTTGTTATCCATGACGCAATTTCGTTACGTAAGCTCGGTCAGGGCCGAGGCCAAACCACTCCCCCCTCCTCCACACCCCCTCAAAAAATAAAACCTTTCTCCGCACCCGCGGATAGTTAGTATAGACACCAGCCAGCATAAAAATGATATACTCGTACTGACCAGCCTACGGACCAGATGAGATCATTTATACAGATTAACACTGTCATTCCAATTGGGAGCTGCGTGCAAATATCCCACCCGGAAAAAATAATAATGCATCAAATGGAATGACGCAGGTCGAATATTAGAAAGGCTATTTTTCACTCTTAGTAATAAAATAACGATTTAAAATTTTTTTGGGGGATAATTAGATTATTAAATTAGCAGAAGAGCAGAAAATACTGGGACACCTTTGTCGCAATTCGTATTCAGCAATTTCGTACAACGAGGGTCATTCGACCCTCCTATACCTTGACAACGACAAGACGAAATTGCTGAATAACGAACTATGACGAAGGTGTCCCAGGACCTCTTCTGCTAATTTCCCCCAAATTTTGTTACCGAAAGTATAGGATCGAATGACCATGTCGTTGTTCATGATGGTGCATTTTCAGACTGGCCAGATGTAATACATTTACGATTCCCGCTCCCCCTCCCTCCCCTAAAACCCCTAAAGAAAAAATAAAAAAAAAACAAAAAAGAATTGCAAAATTCTTCCTTACTTTTCGGGGAACAAGTGCTGCGGGCTGCGGCCCAAGCTGCCGCCCTGAGCTCAATATTGGGTTAAAATATAGGAATATACTTACTGAACTCTTGATATGGCAGTCGAGGAAGAGGACCTCCAAATGGACCTCGAAATGGACCTCCGAATGGACCGTCGATAGGAATGAAGGGTGGAGGTGGAAGCATCGGATGGATAAAAAAGGACCGTTTCTCCCTCTTCTCTCCATGTTCTGCTGAGGCCAGGGCCAAATGGACAAAAATGGTCACCAAAACGGTCTTCATAGCTGAGCCGAGTAAACTGGTCTCCGAATGAGAGGTTGGCCTGATAAAAGAAAGGTGTACACGTCAGTCAGGTAGTCATGAGTGAAAGTATGACTCAAGATGGTTGGTTTGTTATTGTTATTATGAAGGGGAAGAAAAAAAAACTAAAGTTAATAAGGCCATTGCTTTATGGCACTTGCTCCTTTCCTGGTATTTTGTACAAGGTGCACTGCTACCTGGAAGTATCACTTGCAAATAAGTGACGTGATGTCTCATGTAAGGTGTAAGTTTAAGTGGTGGAACCTTAAGTGAGCTGCAGAAACTTGGAAGATTAAATTGGTTTCGTGATTGTTTTGAAACAAAAAAAAAAGATGCGAAAAAATTCGGTGACAACCAATGATTGTACTGACACACAAAATTCCACAGGGGCTTGCTATATGTCGCTCGCGCGTCGTATGGCTAGAGTCCATGCAGTGACATTTGCCGCCATATTGGCACCAGTATGGGTTTTGGAGGGCATAACTACAAGGTGCACTACATAAAAATGGTGGGAAAAACAACGGAAGAGCGGATTTCTTAGGCTTAAAATAACGTTGTTTTCTCCAACAACAAAAATCGCGCGTTTTAGGTCTAAAAAATCACTCTTCACAGAATCGGCTTCAGTGTGACGCCCTTCTGTTTCTCTCTGCAGTGCCCCTTGCAGCTAAGACATTAAGGCTCCACCATAGAGTTATATACGTCGTGTCACTGCTCTATAATGCAAAACCAGCCAGAAGTCATATCGTAGAACCACCTTTTTTTTTAATAATCATTATTATAATCACTGGAACTCGCGCTGACCTTCTTTATTGTTAACATGTCTCACATTCTAGGTCATAATCTGTACCACTAGGTTGTCTAGAGTGATATGAGAAGCTTTTCAGGTTTGCTATCCAGTCAACTTCCGGTAAAGGCCGGGGCCTTTACCTCGATGTGAAAAACGCTTCTCAGATCGCCCTGGGCAACGTACGAGTACAAACAATGATTTCGAACGTGAGACAGGGCATTTTTTGTACATGCTAACTGGGAGGTCCAAGTGGACCTGCAGCCGCCTAAAGTGGACCTCCAGTTAAACTCAATTGGACCAGCTGGAGGTCTACCCTAAAAAGGAAATAAAATGTCAAGTTTAATACATTAATACTTTCATGAGAATGTTTTTACGCTAACTATACAAATTTTGGGGATATGGATAATGAATTCAGATTCAACCCAGTTCACAACGAATCTTCACGGTAGGTAAAATCCAGTAGCGTGCACAGACCACCGAGAGGGCAGGGGCAACTTTTACAAAAGGGCACTTTGAGGTTTTATTTTTCTGGTTTTGAAGGCTTATTCGGTTTCGGCAAATTGTCACTTTCTGCGTACCTGAAAAAAACCTCGACTATCCGGAAGACATATTTTATTTATAAAAAATAAGTATCTAGTGTTAAAAACTGAAAGATTTACATAACAAAAACATTACAAAGTTTTTTTATGCGTGTAATGCAGTCGGCAAAACTGGTTTTGAAAATTTTTTTTCAACGGCACTTTACAAGGCCAGAAAATGCTGGAAAATAGCAAAAATGCGTCAGGTTCTGACCCGGACTCCGCTGGGGGGAGCTCACAGCGCTCCCCCAGACCCCCTAGCTGTTATTGGTTTCTACCTACACACAATTTGGCTAAATGACTACTGTTGCCTCCTAAGTACAAAACCCCACTTATAGCATTGCACATAGTTTAATTTTTTTATTAAGTTAATAGTTAAGCCATTAACAAAATGGTGCCCTTTATACTATATTAAAGTCGTGCCGTTTTGTTTAAGTGGACCTCCAGTCACATTTCCTAAAAAAATGCCCTGACGTGAGACAAGTTATCAATAGTAGGTCAGCGCGAGTTCCATTGATAATAATAAACGCGTGAGCATAGAACTTAATAACGCTCAATTGTTCTATCATATGACTTATGGCTAGTTTCACCCCTATCATTATATACAGGGCCTTCGAAAACCACAAGCCAAACTCATCCAGTCTGGAGGCAGAGCGAGGTTTGTACATGGGCATTCTGTGTGTTAACGGTTCCAAACTGTCTCCAGATGGATGAGTTTGGATTGGTAGTTATCGAAGGCGCCCATGTACAGTACTCTGTACCCATGCGACGCGTGAGCCATGGACGAAAAGCCCCTGTAAAAAAAGAGTTTTCAGAAAAGAAACCATGTCAAATATGAAAAAAAAAAAGTGACCTTCCGTCCCCTCAATTCGGGTGTCATCAGACGCAAGATAGTGGTTTATGTATTTTGAAACCTCCACCCTCCCCCTCCTCGCCCAAGACAGTAACGGCATACAATTTTGCAGGCTTAAAAATTATTACATAATGTGAAATTCTTATAACATTTTGAAAATTACAGGAGCGGTCGTATTGCGACGTTAGATGTGAAATTCTTAGTCCGTCGCCAAGACAAACTCCTGCGAAAGATTTGCCAAGAATGTTTTCATTAATCAAGAACAAAAGTTAGAGGTTTAAAGGCGATCAGATACCGCCCTAGTTCTAACTTAAAATTTTAAACGTTTTATTGGAGAAAACATAAAAATTTCAAAAACAAACCCAATTTGTTACCACCCCATTTGTTTGAATTCATTTTTTTATGGCGAAACGACACATGGTCCAATTTTTTTTTATCATGTGGTCTGATTTTTATTAAAAGAAATTAATTTTTGCAGTGAATTTGTACCGTCAAAGCAAACAGAGAGCGAATTCTCTAATTTTAAGATTAACCACAATTTTAATATTTTTACATGACAAAGATTGGTAAGTACAGAAACAAACTTATTTCCGTTGCCTTTTGGACTTATATGTCAAGACTGCCAGAGCGGGAATTGAACCCTCGACCTTTGAGAGTCCGAAGACCGTTCAGCCAATCACTCGCATATTTAGCAAATACAAATACAAGCAAACGCTTGACACCCGAGTGTAGATTAGACTAGAATGGAACAGTGTCTGCCAGTAAGATTAAAGCTTGTGGCACACCACGTTCCGTTCCGTTACGTCGCGTCACGTCGCAGGCCGTTACATTTCTGTTTGGATTCAAAAGCATGTAAATTAAAGGAGCCGCGTATACTTCTCCGTCCCGTTCAGTGACGACCCGTCGACTGACGGACGGGCTTGTCGACGCAGAATCCTTACAGTCAAAAACTGATCGCATCGGAGAAGTGTACGCACCTGCCGTCATATGTCCGACACGCACCTGCGCACAATGACTTTCCCCCACTAAATGCAAACCTATTTCCGTTGCCTTCTGGACTTAAATGTCATCATTCCCGAGCGTAAAGAATTAATACCTAAGTTACTACGACTTTCCGTTTAATTACCTACTTACGGTCATTACAAGCACTTCTTGCATTGCGGAAGCCGACTGAAGCCGTCAATCGTCGGAACGGAACAGGAACGGAACGGAGTAGTTTGCTACAAGCTTTAAGCTTTTTCATTTTAGGCCCTAATGGCAGATGTTAAAGTTCACACATTTATTTTTAAGCTCAGTTACATCAAATTACGTGTTCATAAGATACGTTTTTGAGTGAACTATAGAGGAAGTGGCTTACTGACCAATAAATTCATTAGTTCTTTCGGAGCGAAGCTGTTGCGGCTTTGGGCACCACGGCAAAAAAATAGAATAAATTTTCCATACCACCAACACGTCGTGTGTTTAAGCGTAGAGTTCATACAAAGGTAGCGGATCGACAGTGCGGAAAATAGGAAGAGGCGTGTTGTTGGGCGCCAACAACTAAAACACTGAGTGGGAGAAATTGACTCCATCAGTGTTGAGAAACGGGAGATAGACGAAACTATGAAGTAGGCGGGCGAAAAGCAAAATAAGGCCCTCTTGTTTTTTGAAAAAATTGGGGTTCCAGCCGGAAATTCCAGTCCCCCCCTCCCACCACCCCCAGCCAATATTTTGTCGTCGTTCGCGTCGGCCTTGCATACCTAGGATGAAATTTGGGGCGTTGGGCGAAAGCCTAACGTGAAAAATGTCTAATGGGATAATCACCTAATATCTACTATAAATAAAAATATGGAAAATCATCAATGGATAAACGACACACTGGACATTAATATAGCTGATAAACGTCTAAATGGACAATAGAATAGCTGCAGTTTCTGATGTTATGTGTATAACCGAAGAAGGCGCGATGATTTTCCATTATACGGATTTCATGTTAGACGATTTTCTGTTATACGAATTTCGTGTTAGACGATTTTGTGATATACTGTTATACTGCATACGTTCTTTCAATTATGTGATTATCCATTTTGACGATGGGTAATCGTCTCTACCGGGAAAATCGCATAATTGGAAGACATATAGCAGACATTAGTCGTGCTACACAGTATTCTCTATTAATGGTAGCATATTACTAAAAATTAGGCCGTTAGTGAAGTTTTGACTTTTAAAAATGGCAAAATCGGCTCGTATAAGCCGATTTCAGAGGGAAATTATTTGTTTTCTTCTTTTCTGATAGGGGAATCGGTCCACCCTCCACTCCCTGGATGCGCGTCTGTCGCACATCGTATCCCCGTAAAAGCGGCCCAAATGCAACGTTTTACCTGTTTTCGTAGGATATATTCGTATACTCTTGATACGAAGCCAGTCAAAATTTTCTCCACTTGCGTTTCTTCCTGGTACTATGTTTTAGACTGTATGGTTATACTGTGCACCTTGCAGGTAATCGCAGTCAGTCAGGCTGTGCAACTCGGCTTGAAGTCACCCGTCGTAAAAAGTCAAGGTTGGCTCGCCTTGACGATTAAAACACTTTTTACAGGACAGTAGCGACAATTTTCCCCCTGAATAATTTAGTTTGACGGGAAGTTTGCGAACTAGATGACGTTAAGTTATACAGTCCTTGTGGAAATCCGTGTCAGCAGGAAGTTGGGACAAAAACAATATTGTAATCGTTTACCATGGTTGTAAAAATGACGTCCTTTCAGAATTAACGTCAGCCGTCAAATTTAAAGCATCCTTTGTTTGTTTTTTTATTTTTCTTAATCTACGGATAGTAAAAGCGCAGTCGCAATCGAGTAGCGTCACGTGACGTCCTTTTGGCCACGAGATACCATTTGGAGGGCATAGCTACAAGGTGCACTAGATTAAAATGTAGCGGAAAAACGGCATTTCTAGTCAAGACAGTGCTTTGAGAGCGGATTTCTTAGGCTTAAAAAAACGTTGTTTTAGCCAACAACAAAAATTGCGTGTTATGGGGTTAAGAAATCCAGTCTAATAGCAATGGCTTCAGTAAGACGACCTTCTTTTCACCCTCCAGTGCCCCTTGCAGCTAACCCAGTTACTGGCTCCACCATACAGTTATACACAATAATACTACGTCATGTCACTGCTCTATACCAGCGTTACGAAAGGCTGTACCCGAGCTTTGCCTTGTATAAATGTATTCCACGAATTGTTAACTGCAGTAATTATGGATCTAAATAAACCATTATAGAAACCCCTGAGAATAGGAAAGGAGTGCAAACACCATGTTCTTTTAAGATTTTTACACCAGTACTGCAGTGTCCTATGTAAGCAGTCTGGTAAGCAATATGGATGCTTCTCCTAACTGTTAGGGCTCGTTTATGCAACGACAGTTTTCTCGCTCACTAGCTTTTACTTGATCAATACTAAATCTGATGGCTGCTTCTAGCCTTTACCGGAGTATGCGGCTTTCGAATTGTCTATGCGTATTAGTAACCATGGCAACGACGCAGACGCAAATCTTCTCCTCGTGCCTCGTGACACGGCGTACGATGCTTGCAACATTTGAGCGTCGATTTATGACAACAAGAAAACAATTTTTACAGCAGTAAAAGACGACGGAATGTTTTTTGTATGCCGGCATTCGATGGTTTGTCTTCGATTCGATAGCCACGAAATGGACGCCATGTTGGATTTTGAATTCTCGCTGCGAGAAGTTATTTATTCTACCATTGATCATTGCTAGAAGCTGTACTTTGAGGGAGAATAGCAAATTTCGGAAATAGCGAAATGACAACAATCTTGTAGCAATGTTTAAAATTACTGTAGCACTTTGTTCTTTATCCGTGTTGTTATTTATAATACATACAATTTGTTATCTATTACCGCATTCATTTAGTAGCAACGGGAAACTAATCATAAATAAATAACGGTTGAGTAGCAAATAGCTTTCGGCGAGCGAGAAGGCCTTTTTGCGTAAACGCGCCCTTAACCTTATGTAATTAATGATAGGAAATCGCAATATACTATACATACATCATAATTTCACGAATACAATAGAGGAAGCCCGTGCTACGCACGGATGGCGTTAGATGGAAACCCACCAACTAATGGAAACCCACTAAAAAATGGAAACCCGGCCAGTCAGATTTTTGCGCATACTGGCTAACAAATGCTGATTTTCGTTTGCTTCGCTCACTCATTCAGCGATCCCAAGCCCGACGCAGGCCGGATCGGGCTTTTCCTGCAGACCCGGTCTCCAGCACTGACATTTGAATATTTCTAAGGAGAAATAAATAAAAGCGCTTTTGCAGAACAAAGTTGAAACCTTAAGCCCGGCGGCTTCGTCATTTTTCGTTTCTGGAAGAGACAGAAAGTAACTCGCCGACAATGCCTGTAAGGGTTTTGTTTTCATTTACAGTCAGAGGTCTTATTGTTGCCGGCCACTTTGCAAGGTAGCAACGATGAGCCTCGTGAACCGCAAGTTAAAATTGATTGTTAAAGTGATTGTTTGAGTCTATCTTAAAAGTAGTCAGTTCAACGATCTTATTAACACTGGCGATAGCCAGTGTTAGTAAGGGTCGACCTAGGACCTCTGTGTTAAACTCTCAACTTTGAGAGCTTATAACTCCGTCAAAAGTAAACATAGTTAAACCAAATTTGGAATCTAGCCTTGACTAGTAAAGGCCTAGCTACAGTCCAAAAATTGTGAAATTCGGTCCAGCCAAACCCGAGATGCAGACAGGGGCCAAATAGACAACTTCTTGTTCTGCTTCTTCTTGTTGTTGTTGTTGTTCTGGGGATACTTTCGTCTGTCCTCTCTACAGGTCAAACCATTTGTCCTATAAAGCTGGTTCTTAGCTCATTTTACAGGTATTGCTCTGTAGATGTGCCCTTTTTATAAGACCTTTTCTAATTGGTCAAGTGGTTCAGGGGTTACGGAGCTCTAAACCACCAGATTGATTGTTTTACATTGTTTTAAACATTGTTATTATTCAACAATACCAATTAGCAAACGCCAGCTGCAAGACATAGACTGAAGATTAAAGGATTTGTTTCTATTGTTACCATTGGCGATAGCCAGATTAGTAAGAGTTAGCCTAGGGTCTCTTGTGTTAAACTATCAGCTTTGACCGTCAACTGCACTGTTTTACAGTTTAGCTGCAATTCTAAAAGTAACACGAATTAATAAACAAAAACGGAACGTTAAATGTTTAGAGTAAGGATCTAAAAGTCATAACCTAGAAGGAACACGGACAAGCTTTGACAGTCAGGGTCTAGGTGTAAAATTTTGTCAGTAAATGGCTGGAAAGCATTAGACCCTTACTACCCAGTGGTCAGCAATAAATACATTTTGACGAAAAACTGGAAATCCTCCTACAATGACCCATGTGATGATCAAGTGGTAGTATGGTCATACGTTTCCTGCTTTGCTTTACGTTGAAATTATTTTTCAATTTAGTAACATGCCAGCATATTCGTAGCAGAGAGCATTATGGTAATCCTCTACCATAAATCTACGACATATAATAAAAAATTCTAAAGCATCAAAAGACAAAATGCCAAACTTCACAAGAAAATTGTGTTATTAAAGTTCCATAACAATATTCTAAGAACAAAGAAAACATGCAACAACCGTTCACACACTCGTTCATTCCGAAGAGACTAGAACTAAGCTAACCATCGGGTAGTAAGGGTCT
>JAHWFP010069928.1:26507-38291 GCA_023313725.1 Lithobius niger | reverse complement strand
TACACCTAGACCCTGACTGTCAAAGCTTGTCCGTGTTCCTTCTAGGTTATGACTTTTAGATCCTTACTCTAAACATTTAACGTTCCGTTTTTGTTTATTAATTATTTAGACATTAAGAAAAGCCGAGTGGACTAACGCACCCAGGACGCCAAGCCGATGACTATAATTGCGGTGCACTTCGCTAATCATTGCTGGCGTTCAAACTACGCTTAGTCGCGCGGAAAGTAGCTTTGCTGACTGGCTAACGGGTTTATCTTTGTTGACTTGATGATAAGACAAATGAAAGAATCCGTGCTTCAATTGAAGCAACCAAATGACGAAGGATAGTTAATTTCGAAATTGGCAGCCTGATACGATAGGAAGACTTATTTATTTCGTAGATGTGGACTTCCAATGCCGAGTTGAATGGTTTCGCAGTTGTATACGCGCAACAATCACTGCATGCATGATCGTTGTTGCATGCTTATTGCTTGGCAAACCACTGTTACCAACAAATTACTTGCAACAAATTTAACCAAGCGTAACTGGTGCCCTTTTGTTGTTAAACAAAGTTGGTTACTTAAAAGTGCCTACCGTACGCGAGTTTGAGGAGGCTATCGGGGGAGGGAGAAAACTGGCATGGAGAAAGACAAACGGGGGAACAGAATGTCGTAGATACACCTAAATTAATCTTTAGGCGGGCTGGCTTCTAGTAGTAAAAAGTGACACCAAGTGAAACCGCAATGCAGTTGCTTCTTTCTACAAAAACAGGGGGGGGGGGGGGTAACTATATCCACTCTACGAAACATCAGCGCAACGTCAGCCAATCAGAGCTTGCCGTATGGTCAGCATACCGTACATTAGAACTCAATCGGTATTTCAGATTTTCAGTACGCTACACATTCCACAAAATTAATATTCGTGGTACAATTACTCGGACTTTAAAATTTTACATTGGTAAAAAATTACTCTAAACAACACAACATCAACGAACCGTAATCAAGAAACAGTCCAAACAAAATCGCCACACAAATAACCAGTCAAATCAAAAGTACGCAGTTTGACTTTAAAAGAAGACAGGGATGGTGCCATCACTAGCTCATCTGTTGAAGTTAGAACACAACTTGATAACATGGTTCGCAAAGGAGTGTTCTTGCGAAAATCTCTTTTGTAAAAAACCAACAACACGTTTTAACGGATGACAGTGGCGTCGGAGTACAATTACCTAACCTCGAAGAACTTGAAAGATTAATCAAAGTTTACAAGACCGTGCAATAGTAAAAAAAAGCTAAGCTTTAAATCTGCTTTGAGACGGCGCAACTCAAGTGATTCCAGGTTAGCAGTTTTTCCTTGTTTATTTGGTTGATTGCTTTATAACGACAGAAGAAAATATAGGAAGTTGCTGCTCTATAATATAAATTTACTCTTATTTATCGGTTTGCTTGCCTGCGTTCAGAGATGGAAACTATCGCGATGTTTTCCGAAAATACCAACTACAAAAACACTGAAATTCACTCATCTGAGAGAGCTCTTCATACAGCGAAAAAAAGAAAAAAATTTTTACATTAGGCCACTTAAATAAAGAAAGCTGATTCTCCGGCCTCTTTCTTAAGAAATCTGTCCGGCTGGGCGGAATTTTTATTTTTATCTTATTATTTTTTGACCCTGTGTTTTCTTACATTTTGGGAAATTACTTTTTATTTCGAGTGAAATAAAGAACGCCGCCTCAATTCTGCTTACCACGTGCCCATAAAATTATTGAACAAGACGAAACTCGTCTCTTACTTTGGGTCATTTTCACCTGTAACTTATTTTAGGAGCGTCGTTTCTTTTCATTTCCCGTCAAATATCGGTGCGGGCGGGACCTGAGAACCAACTTTGATTTTTTTAATGGCCTTATAAAGCCCAAAAAATAAAATAAAACATAAAATGAAAAAAATAATAATAACCAAACAAAAATAAGATTTTACACATAATTGCTAAAAATAAACACAGGCAAAGAACGCAAGCTTATTTGTGATTTACGTTATTTAAGACCGTACGAAGTTTTAAAATTTATTAAAATTGTTGAAATCAACCAACTGTGGCCGAGTAATAACTTTAAAATAAATGACTTAAAACAATTTTAAAGCTGATAACAATTTGTCAGGTAAAGTAACGTAAAATTAAAATTATTTTTTTTGAAAACGGTCGTTAGTTGCTAATGGATGTCGCGCCAACGTTCAAATATCGTGCTTTAACGGCTGGCAATGCTGTTGGAACATACCACCAACCCCATGCTTAGCAACATCTTCAGCAACGTCTCTTCCTGGCGGCCATATTGTCTTCCCCCCCCCCCAAAAAAAAATAATAATGGGTCAGGGGCCGTTTCCAAGAGGGAATATTTTGGAATTGTATTTGGACAAGGATGTTTTTGAGATGCCATTTGTTGAGCTGCTATGTTTTTGAGATGCTATTTCACTACTCCGCTTGGCTTCACTCACACAAACAGTATTTTGTACAATTGTTAGTATAGAACTAAATGAGTATAGACCTGATGATTAGCATAACTGTCTCATGTGCCAGGGGTCCCCAGTTCGAGTCCGGCATCAAGCCATCGCTGGCATTTTCGGGAAGAGAAGGGCCGTGTGGTGTCTCATGCTCACATTGATTGTGGCATGTAAAAGAACCTAGGAATTTCCGATGGGATTTACTTAGCAAAATTGACCCTCTCTCCTACTGGCGCTACGGCTAACGCTGGTTGCGCGCCAAACACTCACAGTATAGAACTAGTTGCTGATATTAGCTCGTTTTAGAGAACGTAGTGTGGGGAAACTGAAAAAAAACGCATTTTTTTTTCCATTTATCTTTATTATGGGACAAAATTCATAAAAAAAAAAAATTTTTTTCATGTTAATGCGTATAGCCTAAAGTATTCCAAAATTAGTTTTAATGTTCTTATTATGTAGGCTAGAAGGTGTATATACCTGGATTTCTATTTCGCAGCATCCCCTTGTGTCGAAATTTTAAATAACGGCTTTAAACTCGGCCAAATGGGAATTCCCGTTTCGCCGAAAATTTTTTACGTAACTGCCTGCCTGCCTGCCTCGCTGCGGTCAAACATATGCGACCAGAAATCGCAGCAAATGACAGAATTCCTTGAAAATGGAAACGCTTCTTTCATAGAAAAAGTGAGTTATTTAACATTTTGTTAAGACTGCTTTTTGGGCGAAACTGAAATTCACCAAAAAGGGAATTCCCATTTTGCCGAATTTTAAGCAGGGGGCGTAACTTTCGGTGAAACGGGATTCGGCATTACGGGATTCGGCGAAACGGGTTAGCACCCTCTAGGGGTAAGGTCGGAAAGGCTATTACAATTATTGGTAGATAATTAATCTACATCCTGCCCCAATTCCTTCCAAATTCGGGGGGTGGGGCAGGGGGTAGGGGAGGGGGTGAGGGACCCCAAGAGACAGGGTGTCCACTGACCGTATGTGGCCTATTTACGCTACTGTACAAGACGCAAATATTTATGTATTCATTGAAAAAATTCTGTGTGGTCTGTGCTCCCCCCCCCGGCTCCCCGCGCACTCCCCCCGCCCCCATTGTGTGGTCTGCGTACTTTACGACGCAACCTCGCTGGTGTTCGAGCGTAGCCGCCCCTTGCTTGCAGTACACCTAATGGCCCGTTGCTCCGTGCATGACGAGTTTGCCCCGAGGGCATCCCAACTTTGCTGTGTGCGCATCCCAAATAAGCGTATTATATGTACTGCTTCTTTCTTAAAGAATAATCTTACATCTTTGTTGGTCTTGACCCCATTTTCATTCTACGAGCAGCCATTCATCTCACACTAATTCACTAAGTCAGTATTAGCTTGAATTTTATTACTTCGCACGAGCAGATTATGGTCGCCCATTACCCAACTGAATTCCCAACGAGGTCAACAAACAATTGTCGGATAATACGTAAAATGCGATTGTTTGGACAATTCAGGCAAAAAAAAAAAAAAAAAAAAAAAAAGGATTGCTATGAGCGATGTTACGAAATTACGAAGTACTTTGTGGTCACTAGACCCTCAAACACTTATAAGACTTTCGATTAATCAAAACTGTTTCAATGGAGTGTATTAAAGCTTCCGGATTGAAGGCACTTTCGCATTCATTATCAGCCATCTACATCAGGAAGACAGGAAAGAAGGATGCGAATGGAAGGGCACTCCAATGCATTGGGGATTGCGTTCATACTGAAACAAAACTAGCCTTATTTAAAGCCAACAAATGATAGCTTTAAGAGTTACAAACAAATAGCTTTTAAAAGCTGCGGTGGACCGAAAGGGACGAAAGCTTAGCTGAAAAGAATGCGACTAAAGATGATATAAAAGAAAATAATAATAATAATAATAATAATAAGTTTACAGCATACAAGCATGCAGAATATTATAAATAAAATATGAAAGAAGACGAAAATACATCCATAATATAAGAAAAATAGGAAAGCAAAAAAAGATGTTGCTTCTTGTCAAATACAAAGAATAAACAACCCATATCACTGAACAACAACAACAAAAAAAAAAAAAAAGAGAAAAAAAGCAAACGTGATATCAAACTAAGCCCACCGGAAGTACTTCTCGAGATTACATTTGGCTAATCTTGTACAGGAACCTGTCAAAGAAGATTAGATGTTGTTAAAGTTTGTAATGACCTAAACCCTACCACCTAATGCGGTTACACATCAGGTGGTAGGTCATTCCAAACTTTAACCAAACGGTTTAAAAAGAAATATTTGCGGTAGTCGGCAATTAAGGTTGCATAATTAATTCTAAGGAATGATCTCTCGTCCTAATGTCATCTCTCTTGGTGAAAAAAAACCCTTGTTATCTTCAAGTCACACAAATTGTGTAAAATACTGAAAGTAAGGGTGAGGTCTGTTTTTAATCAGCACAATTCAAGGGTGTCTAGGTTTAAGAAAACGTCACCTTTGTGACCGATCGCTGCACCAACTCAATGTGGTCAATGTCGTTTATGATATGAGGGGACCAGAGTGGGTTCTTATTTTAAGAATCTGTCCAATACCCATAAGCCCCACGCCCCATCCCCCAATGGTGTGTACCATTTCGTCGAATCCCATTTCGCCGAATTTTAGTCAGTGTCTTAATTTTTTGGGAGTCCTGTTTCGCTGAAAACTTTTTTCTAAACTACCTGGCACCGCACGCGTTGCTGATAACCATATCAATATCAAAATCCACAACTATTCACACATTCCTAGTAGGAATGCTTCTGTAACTTCTCTAACGTTAAAGTTTTTAAGAATATTTTGATTCGCAAACGGGGTATCCATTCCCCCCCCTCCCTCAACATCCAAAAAGGAAAGGATAAAAAGAAAAGAAAAAAAAGCTACAGAACCGTAGAGTGAAAATGCCGAAACAACGAAAGGAAGACCCTTCAGTAAAGAAAAGATACTTCCGGTTCCGGCGTACTGGATTTGTAGGAAAGTATGGTCTCCAAGTCTGAGTAGAGGAGAAAGAAAAGAATCGGAAGGGTCATTATCATTGTGCTAATTTAGGATTTGATTAGCAAGTCCACGCTGGAGCCATTTTTGACAGCTGTTGGAAGGTTTGAGCGCTCAAGACGTTAATCATAAAGAGAAGGTGCACAAGAACTAACAAAGGATTGCACCATTTCGTCAATCCCGGTTGAGCGGTGAGAGAGCTCAGCCCGGTTGCTGGAGGTTTGCGGATCTGGTCGAACCCCTGGAAAGGGAACCTTGGCAAAGTCCCCCGCCAGGACTGCCGGCCGGGGTAGCGTGAGAGGCTAACCATGCTCCTTCAGCAGCTACGGGAACTATTCTGACAAATTATGGACAATCTTTCGGATGTTTCCCGGATCGAATCCCCGGGTTGGCACCTCCCTCTGCCAGATATTTCTTCTTCTCTAAAAAAAAAGTCTGGTAACGTTCAAAATTGAGCCGGTTCAGCCATACGAGAATTAAACTGTTTAAGCTGACTTAAGGCTCCAAAGAAATTCACTTAAAAAAAAAAGACGCTGGTTGGCTTCAAATCGATAGAGAAAATAAGAGTTATCTATATTCTGACCAGTCAGCAATATTGTAGTAGTAGTAGTGGGCCTTTGTCATAACTTTGCTAATGATAAAGTCGGAATAAACGATGGTACTTGGCTCTTGGCAGACAGAATCGTGAAGAAAATCCATAAAAACAAAAACCTTTAAAAAAAAAGATTATTTCGACAATCCGTAAGTCACGGGGGGCGCCCCGCCCCGCAACCAAAAAAAAAAACCGTCCAGAAAAAAAAAGGTCCTCAGCAGGCCCCACCTTCCCCCTCCTACCTTTTTTTGCCGTTCTGCGGGCGCCCTTGGTACTTCAGCTAACTGTCGAACTTTAAAGCGAGCCGATAGTTACAGAGAATATATAACGAAATAAGAGCTGAAAGGTCCCCAACAGCTGCATCAATATATCAGTGAAAGCAATCAGTATTTCAGTGCATTATATAGTAATCCAAACGATGGTAGCTTTCACGGAAAAGCGGTGAAAACACTTATGTTTGGTGTAGTCTACTGATTGAATTTGTGTTTCACCCATGAATTGAGTAACGTAACGGGAGTTCTTTCATGTGTCAAGAAAGTAAATTAATTTCTGATTAATTTCTGTGACACCGGCTTTCTGATTACAGTGTCCGCCGCCTATCTTGAGTTCGCCCCAGAACGAACACAGATAATAGATTGTATATTTTTGGTAGCAAGAGTGCCTTGTTGATATCCAAGATGGTTACAAAAACAATGGCGGCTGTTGATTAAATCCGCTCCCTCCAGGAAGACGTAGCCGCTCATAAAATAAGTGCAGGACTCAAGATGTGCTGCGCACACAATAATTTTGATATCTGAATGTAAAATCCCCGAAACCTCGTACTCAGTTTCCTCGATTTACGAATTTAAATACACAGGGCATACAACGAACATGGAAAATCTGAAATAAATTAGATTTTGGATTAAAAAAAACGCGAAATTCAGGACCTTTTTTTTTTAATTCCCTAGGAGTTCGGTTTATTTTGTTATTCAAAAGTTGTTCAAATGGATCGCTGTGCTGCGTTTACAATTCTTTGACACCAGTATTCCGGAACTCACTAAATCATTTACATATGCTAGTTTTTCACTGCGATGTAAAGAAACACTTAGTTATTTACAATTTCTTTACATCGTAGTGATAAACTTAAAATACTGGGTTTGATTTAGGTGCATTGTCTAAAAATTGTGGATCTGCGAAGGCCATCTAAGATGAAATAAACTAGCGTTTACGCTTAAATGTGTAATTACGTCCAATGCCATTACATGTCATTGAATGAAAGATCACAAGTACAATGCCTCACGTTTTCTACAGTTTAAAGTAAACTGGCGAAATTTGGGATAAGGCAGCAACTGCGACACGATATTTCGCGTTGGTGAACACTGTTCTGCATTACGTCCGAACAGAATAACAAACATTTCCTTGTAAAAAAAAATTATTTTTTTAAAACTCTTCATATCGTCAGACCTAGTAATACAATTACACCCGGAAACGAATCAAGCATTCGTTTGCAATTTAGAACTTTAAAGATTTAATCGTTAGATCCTTACCTGGCTGAGACTGAAGTGTACGGCGCCATATAAGCTGAAGGCCTTTCGCCAAGTTAACAAACAAACAACATCACATTGAACCCAACACTGTTAAACTACTAACAAGTTTCTAACAATGCTTATTTTCATTCGTCACACGTTTTGCTTTGTTCTCATCTATAACGATATTTCAGTGGGCCTTACATCACGTGGAGGTTTACTATCGTAGTGAGTTTTTGGCGTGATACATTTGCCCAGTGTCTATCGAGCATTGTGCGTAGGGTTCCCCCGGTTGCGTTGGCTGCGACATCTTCGCGAGAAGCACAAGTTTTTTTTTTTTTTTTTACGTTATCGGTGTTATGGGTTTGACGCCATCTGTACTTATCTGTGTTGGAAAATCTCATTGACGTCATCAAGAATGGGGGTCTCAGCAACCCTAACTGGAGTATCGGTCGAAACTCGTCAAATGGCGACAGAAATTCCGAAATTGGCGACTTCCGTTTGAGTGATACTCTTTAAAATACCGATTTTTCAATATACCATCTATAAAGGCGCGGCCATATAGAGGATCGTTTGGCCACCTTCTCTGTTGGAAATTTTCTCGGGTGCGTCGAAGTGTCCATCAGAATCAAAATGCATTGCATCATGAACTCTGCGCAGAAAGACGGTCAAGGCAAGCCACACACGACCGATCACAAACGATCGCAATTTGAACTGAATAATTCTGAAATTAACTACAGTACTACCAGATATTGATTGATAACACTGTATTAGCCGATAGAAACTGATCCGATTCCTTAGCCATTAATTTTGCCGATACCGATCCGATACCGATTTCACAGCTCGTTGCTCGTCGAGCGTCCTTTGTCGAGCCTGTGCTGTGAGAGCGGTTTTCTTAAGCCTAAATATGAAATTGTATGGGACTATCGCATTGACTGAACATGGATAATGGCGGAAAGACACATGCCATTACGCGTACAGACTGACTGCATTCTAAATGCGGAATATCGTATAACTAGGAATGGCTTTGCGCTCAGAATTGGAAGGGCAGAAACAATAAGCAGTTTTTTTAAGCTGATCACACTGCTTAGCGACCAATTACACCAAAAGCCACATCGTCAATCAAAACTGACGTACGCTTCAATTGTTTTAGAACGTGCTTGCTGGATACATCAAGGAACAAAACGGCGGTTAGTGTCGCGAAAGAAGTATTTTCACAATGTTTACTCACCTCCATCTTTTGTTCACCATCACTCATGCCTTGTTACAACGGTCGTAAAGAAGACAATATGTAAACGTCATTCCCTCTTAAGTCCATGAAGATCGAGGGAGTCAGCGCCCAGAAAGACCCAGTAAGAATTTAGTAAATGAGCGCTGCACAGGCTCGACGTGGTCAATGTCCTTAACAAGATGAGGCAACCAGACTGGGCTCGCATATACCCTCCAAAATCGGTCATACAAAAATAAAGAAAGCCAAAAAAAAAGAGTTTTGGGATTCCCTGGATGAAAAACATCGACTAAGAATGTCAGTTCTCTGCCCAGCTTTCCTCACAATGTTGGCACAGTGGATAACAATATTTTAACGAAGTTACTTATTTTTAAAGAAGACTACGTAAAAAAAAAAATTGTTTGGTTTAGGCTACAGGCGAGTAACGATAGGAAAATATAAACGAAAGAGGAAAACAGCCAAACAGCGAAAATAATGTAAGCCACCTTTATGCACTTGCGTTTCGTCGGAGTGGCATGACCCGGATTCGAATTTGTAACCCAATTCATCCCCAGATCACTATCATAGCGCCTTTATCCCTATGACCGCTCCTCCACAGGCAAGCAAGCCAAACTGGCTCGATTAGTGATAAATGATTACAGATTGAAACCTATTTCCGTTGTCTTTTGGACTTAAATGTCAAGACTGCCTAAGCGGGAATTGAACACTCGACTTTTTAGACCAAAGACCGACGCCTACCGCTAAGCCAGTGTCATTACGGCTTAGTGGTACGGCTTAGTTGTACGGCTTCGGTCTTTGATCTTAAAGGTCGAGTGTTCAATACCCGTTCGGGCAGTCTGACATTAAGTCCAAAAGTCAACGGAAATAGGTTTGAATCTGTATTTATTTATCTAAAGGCGTGGTTGTAAATTTAAGCTCCAGGCATTTTATTTTATTTTTTATTTTACATAACTGGCCACATTTTTTTTGGCGTGTAAAAGCTCAAAGCTTGAAGAAAGTATGGAGTCAGCCTAAAAAAAGAAAGAAAATTTCGCAAATATTTAGTTCGTTTAGCCGTTATTGTTTTTCTTGTACAGTGTTTTTTATCAAATAACTTCTTAGGAGTTTGAATAAGAGGTTTGAAATTTACATCACTGAAGCTACATCGTTCCGAGCTGGTTAAAATGGCATATTGGAACATCAAAATTGGTCAATATTTGGAGAAAATATTGATTTTTGCGTTTGTGCCAGGATGCAGGTAATTTTTTTCACCCACGTGAATTTAAAGCATCCACATGAGCCCGTAAAGTAAAGGTTTTACTTTGCACAGGACAATAGTACCGATAATTCAAGACTCCATTTGACGACAGCTTGAACGCGGAAATACAAATTGTCAACCTTTTTTTGCTGTAATTTGAAAGTAGCCATATTTTTCGCTTCGCTCAGTGTATTGGCGTCGAGCCATGCTTCATGTAGCGTAGTTGATTTCTTTCTAATTAGTTTGTCCTGATCGAACTTTGACGTCATGAACGGTTTGAGAGCAGTTTTCCGCAGATTTGAGTTTCAAAAAATCAGAGTTACGGCAAAGAAAATAGGCCAACACGAAGCGTAATTTAATTATCTTTCATATGGAGTTATCCTCATACCTTTGTATGTGCCTTAGTTCAGGAGGAGCAGAGGTACACGCGCAGTGGCGTGCACAGGTGGGGGACGGGGGAGGGAAGCATTGCCCCTGCCCTTTTCGGGAAAAATGCTCATTTTGTCCTTTTTGTAAAAAAAAAATGCTCTATTTTGGTTTACTGAACCGATAAACGATGGTGCTGTAGCCAGAGAATCTAGAGGCCAAAAAATGGACAGAAAAGAAGGCCATGAAAGAGGAAGAAAGGGGCATAAAAGGATAAAAAAAAAAAAGAGACAATCTTATAGTGTCCGCGGCCCATCTTGAGTTCGCCCCAGAATCAACACAAATAATCGATTGTATGTTTTTGGTAGCAGAGTGCCTTGTTGATATCCAAAATAGTTACAAAAACAATGGCGGCCGTCGATTAAAACCTTTCCCTCCAGGAAGACGTCGCCGATCACAAAGCACGAGCAGGACTCAAGATACGCCGTGCACAAAATAATTATGAGTAAAAAAAAAAAGATTTCCCCCCCCCCCCCCCAAAAAAAAAACCTCAGCGTGCCCTTTTACAAAAGTTGCCCCGGCCCTATCGTTAGTCTGTACACGTGCACGCACGTACATCGCACGTTATTAGTGATATCGACTAGCCATGTCGATCGCTTCGCTCACTCTAGCAGCGTTGACCCACGCTTTGCATAGTTTAGTTGATCACCAATTAGTTTGACTGGTAGAACTTTGACGTTCAAATAAGCACGTTTGCGCGTATTTGAGGTAAAAAAAAAATGAAGTTACAGCAATGATGGGTTCTTACCCACAACTTATTCCAGACGAAAAAAATCGAAACACTGTAAAAAAAAGTCTTGTAGAAGTTCCTCCATTCTACCAGTTTCTAGTCATTTTTCACTGCAATAATTGCCTTTTTTCCCATTAAAAAAAAGAACGTCCTTACCTTAAGAAAGCCAGCTGATTTTTATCGCGATCCGCCCTCCGTTACGTCGCAAGTACTATTAAAAAAAAAAAGAGCTTTGATTGTATGTAGCTTCGCAAGCGTGCGTTTTGACTCTAGGCTTATTCAATAGCGATTGACCTACTTGCTTGCACTCTGTGGTTTTTAGCTCTCTCTGTGTGCTCACAAAGTGTGGAACAAAACAACAGACAGAATTGCCGAATTCATTTAGTAATAGCGGTTCAATGATGTAGCCCAGCTTGTTTCCGTATAGAAATCGAAAGGTATTTTTTTTGTTTTGTTTTTATTTTCCCTAATACGGGAAATGTTGTGTCAATGAATCCAAATTCCGTACAATCACCCACGTCAGATGGGAAAAAAAAATTAAATAACGGCTTATTGAAATGAAAGAGCAAACCCTGCTGTTGCCCTCCTTCTTTTTATAT
>JAHWFP010069928.1:0-26407 GCA_023313725.1 Lithobius niger | reverse complement strand
GGGGGGGGGGTGTCTTTGAGTGAATCAGCAATTTGCTGTTCTTTATTAACGTTTTATCTTATAATTCAATAAATATCAAATAAATTTTATTTTTTGAATTTGTTTAACGTGTTTTAACTTCAAAATGGTTAACTTTTAACTTTTAACTTCAAATCGTTTTAAAACTTCTTGTTTTAATTTCAAGATGGCGCCCATAAGTTGGATAACTGTGTGACCAAGACCTAACGGCCGAAAATTAAAACAACTTTTTTAGTCAACTTCTGGGGTTTTGCCTATAAAATTGCAATTTGCTTAAAATAGCCGTACAACTTACAAATAAACTGTGCTTTTGAAAAATAAACCTAATACGGTTTTTGGGCCTAATAACCCCTCTTCCCCCGCCAAAAAAGTTGATTTGTAAGTCCAGTGGAGGTGTAGAATTATTAACCGAGTCACATTATAACATCTGTAGGTAACCAGTAATTAAACGTGTAAAAATAACGAAGTCCCAACACGCAGCACGAGATTTTTTTTTTGAGAGGGGGTTCCCAGGGACCCCTCACGAAGTACGAGCTGTGTGAGGGGCTCCTGGGAACTCCGAGCAATGTAGACCAGCACAGCCGAGTGGTTAGCGTCCTCGTCTCCAAATCAAGCGAATACCGTTTCGAATGGCGTGACTGACTTAAGTATGGACTTAACAAAGCTGCCAGGAAATTAATTCGTGCAATACAGGGTTAACAGGAAATCCACTCGTCAAGGAAAATGCAATGCAATTTATTGTACGGTATTGTGAACTTATCATTAATATCTTTTTTATAGTCCATTCTGAGGATGCTCGATACGATGATCGAAGATTGTACGTTGTCAATTAATGCGGTTTGAAGGGTATTTTTCCTTTGACGAACGGGGCTACTACTAACAATTTCGAGTTGATGTTTAAATTAGTCGTTTTTCAATTAGAGTTGATATTTAAATTTTACAGGATAGCGAAAAAGCCAGTGTTTAAGGATATCAATTTTTATTTTAATAGACTCTTAATAGCTTGAGAGACTACTGATTACAGCAAAAAAAACTACTTTGAAATGGAAAAATCTTCAAGAAACCTGAAAAACCAGTAGCTTACGAGACGAATCTGTTAAACAAAAATTACTGCTTTGGAGAATAATTTTGGAAAACAATTATTTATTCCTTTCATTTTCAACAAATTGCGTTCGGAATGTCGCATTATTCCATCGTTTGAACAGTTAAAAGATAAAATTAAAATCATGATAAATACCTAAATACATCTGATAGTCTATGAAAGTATTTTTGTCTCTTCCTTTTTTTCCTGAAAATGCTGTTATACCATGACAGTTAGTAGCCAAGTATCATTTTAGTGTGAGTGTGGGGTGAACATTTATTATTGCAATTTACATCGTGAGTGATCTTATGTATTCTAAATGCCTACCTAGTTCTGTAAAGACGGGTAAAACATTTGGTTTCAAAGTATTTGTTTGCAAAGGTCGTGGGTTCGATTCCCCTCTCAGGCAGTCTGACATACAAGTCCAAAATGCAACGTAAAAAAGTCATCGTGGCTGAGTTGTGTGAGAGCTCAGCCTGGTTGCTGAAGTTTGCGGATCTGGTCGAACCCCTGGAAAGCGGACCTTGGCATAGTCCCCTCCAGGACTGCCGGCCAGGGAAGCGTGAGAGGCTACCACGCTCCTTCAGCGGCTATGGGAACTATTCTGCCCAATTTTGGACAATCTTTCGGCCCCTACGATGATCGGAGGTTTCCCGGATCGAATCCCCGGGTTGGCACCTCCCTTTACCAGAAATTTCTTCTTCTCTAAAAGTCTAGTAATGTTCAAAATTGAGCCGGTTCAGCCATACAAGCATTAAGTTGCTTCGGCCGACTTAAAGGCTCAAATAAATAAATAAAAAAAAAAATATAGGTTTGCAGTTGTATATACTTAACTCTTGTCGAGCCGTTGGCTTTCCGTCCTATTTAATCTCTATTTCACGTTTGTGTGTTCCATTCACTTCACTTGGGAGTGTGGCGCGGCAAATAAGCATCCCTCCAGTGGCAATTTGAAAGTATATGTTCATATGTATATTTGCACTTGTTAAATGCTGCCTATGAACGTTTCCTTTCGGCCGTGTCAGTATGGCTCAGCGGTAGGACCTCGGCCTTTGGTTTCAAAGGTCGTGTGTTCGATTCTCCGCTCAGGTAGTCTGACATATAAAGTCCAAAAGGCAACGTAAATAGGTTTGCATCTGAATTTATTTAACCCATGTTGAGCCGTATAATATTCATTACACTGTATACGTGCCCGTAGTTAGCATAAACAAATACCGAGTACTACGTGTTACCCCTTCTTTATTAAATTAAATACGAAAAAAAAATGCACATCAACAGCTGTAGTTAGCATGAATTGTCTAGTGTGTCACGCTGCATGACTGGCGACACGCATGAGCTCAATCGGTGATGCAACAGACGCAGCGGACGATGTCTGCTGTGTCATCCTGACCTGTCTTTTGTTTAGGTAATGGTGGATGGACGGTGTGAGCACTCATCCGAGATACTTGAGGCTGAACAGAGCATGGAAAAGAGAAACCCGACAAAGTCCAGGCCAGTCCCACTCATCAGGATAACACATTGTAAAAATCCGGACAACTCCCGCCCTCCTTACCCCACCGGACTTTTTTTCTCCCCGGACAAACTCCGAGGAAAAAAAATTAAAAAAATGCTAAAAATGCTAAAAAAAAAAAAAAAAATGTAAAATACGAAAACGAAAAATACACACCACTATAAAAATAACAAGTAAAATCTTACAGTTTCAAAAAAATTAAAAAAAAAATTAAATTAAATAAATAAAAATAAAATTAAAACTCGGGAAACCCATTAAATAAACCAAGAAACTAGGTAGAAAAAAAAAGAAAGAAAGTCTTCGTTAGTACAAAAGGGAAGACTTATTTATCACTTCAATAACAAATCTCTTAGTACGAAAGAGACACACACTATAGTGGCAGTTATAATACTTTCCAGGATTGAATTTCAAACCAGTGAAGTTTGTCCCACTAACGACAAATTACTTATTTCAGTCCGGTTTAAACTTATGTGACAGTTTGAAGCATTTACGAGTGTTATGACCCCGTGACCCCTTTTAGGACGGGCTTTTTCTCGCTCATGCATTTTTCCCCAGACGTTTTCTCCCCAGGAGAAAAAAATATTTAAAAAATTGTAATATTCATTTAAAATCACATCTATGTATACATTTCGCTTTGGCCGAATTAGAGGCGAGGGTTGGTAGACGGGAAAACCAGTCCTTGTAACAAACAATCCAAAGGCATATAGTAACGCGGTTGGGTACGCACGCTCATTCTTTTCACGGCTTCAGTGAAAAGGGGCGAGCATGTTCACTTTTGGCACCCTTGGACTGAAAGAGGGCGAGCGTGTTCATTCTTTGCACGGGTAGTTATGAAAAAGAGTGAGCATGTTCATTATTTGCACGGGTAGCTATGAAAAAGAGTGAGCATGTTCATTATTTGCACGGGTAGCAATGAAAAAGAACGAGCATGTTCGTTCTTTGCACGGGCAGCAATGAAAAAGAGCGAGCATGTTCGATCTATGCTTGGGTAGCAATGAAAAAGAGCGAGCATATTCATTCTTTGCACGGGCAGCCATGTAAAAGAGCGAGCATGTTCATTATTTGCACGGGTAGCAATGAAAAGGGGCGAGCATGTTCATTCCTTGCACGGGTAGCAATGAAAATGAGCGAGCATGTTCATTCTTTGCATGGCAGCAATGAAAAAACCGAACTTGTTCATTTTTTGCACGGGTACTGAAAAAGAGCGAGCATGTTCGTTCTTTGCATGGGTAGCAATGAAAAAGAGTGAGCATGTTCATTCTTAGCACGGGTAGCAATGAAAAAGAGCGCGCATGTTTATTCCTTGCACGGGTAACAATGAAAATGAGCGAACACGGTCATTCTTCGCACGGGTAGCAATGGAAAAGAGTGAGCATGTTCATTCTTTGCGCTGGTAGCAATGAAAAAGAGCGAACAGCTAGCAATGTGAAAGGTGCAAAGGTGCTGTCGATTAGTAGTAACAGTAAGTTACAAACGAAATATTACAACATGTATTGCTGACAGAAAACTCTGGTCCCCCAACAGCAACAAACGGCAGTGGGACAACAAATGGGACAGTGGGACAGCGTGGCGTCCTACTATACGCCGGGACACCAGCTGTTGTTCGTCTACGCGGCACGTGCGTTGAGCGAGCTAGCAAATTTGGTATGATTGAGGGCACCTTACTAGAACGAACCGGCAGTACGCAGTGAGAATTGTTGGGGGGGGGGGGGGGGCGCATGTCGCGCGGAAGCTATAAAAAGCCAAAAGCCAGACACTTACTGCCGGAGCGCACGCCAGGTGTGCTCGTGATGACAGTTTTTTCTGCCATACGCTCATCACACGATTGGTTAGTTACCACTTTTAATGTGAGAATATTTAACGAAAATGAACAAATCGCTTTGTTAGGTATCTATATAGTATATAATAGGCTTGGGTGGAACTGAGTAAATTCATCATGTGTGCGCGTACGTGTATGTGTGTGTTACTGAAATTCAAGCGAGAAAGGGGAGAGGGGTGACCAGGGAGGTGACTCAATCTGACCATGCAGTGGGGGAATTTAGGGGAGGGAGGCAGGAGGAAGGGGGAAGGGTAGACTGGGGGGTGGGGGGGGGGCGGTTGTCGGCGCCATTCCGACCGGTAATTATGTATTCGGGAACCGGCTAGACCGGCGTATGTTACGCCGGGGGTAAAGCTAGTTTTGTTTTAATTGAGGAAAGTTTCCGCGGGTAGGAGGGATAATAGTGTACAGATTTAAGGGGAATTTGTCCGCTATCGGTTTGGGAAAGGGAGAAAAAGTTAGCGGGGATATGTCCAAATACTGTAAAAACATGCCTTTTAAAATGTACTCATTTTAGACCAGATACATAAAACGTTTTCTGACGCTAAAAAAATAGAGTTCGATGGCATCCTGTTCGAGAGGGCACTCTGTTTCAGCCCTATCATGGAGGCCCCTTACAGAGGGTGTCGAACAACGAAAAAGTAGAATAAAAGAAAACATTATCGGCCAGGTTAACCCCCAGAAACAAAACCGGGTGCGGCTGCGGTTGCGGTTGCGGTTAACCCTCGCTTAAACCCTTTAACACAGAAACTAAACAACTGATATTTGACAAAAACCTCAATATTATAACTTTCTAAAGTAAGAAGTGCTGGGTTCCAACTTGTCAGTCAGTCAAAACTGATTGACTGTCAAATTGGACTCCACTTGCTCTTATAAAATAATAAAAAAAATTCCCCCCCCCCCCCCTCTGTGTTTTTGCTTCTGGCCGTAACTATAGTGTTCGCAGCCCATCTTAAGTTCGCCCCTGAATGAACACAAAATTAACCGATTGTTCGTTTTTGGTAGAGAGTGCCTTGTTGATATCCAAAATAGTTACAATAACAATGGCGACGGTCGATCAAAGCCGCCCCCTCCAGGAAGAAGTAGCCGATCACAAAATACGTGCAGGACTAAAGATACGCCGCGCACACAGTAGTCGACGATGTTTGTTTTATATAACTTCATCATTGCAGACACGCCCTTCCTTCGTAAAAGCTCTCCCCCCCCCCCCCCTTTCCCCACAACTGGGTAAAAATTACGTGTTTTAGCAAAGTGCCCTGGCAAGCAAGATATTCGGTCTTCTTTACCGAGTTACCATTTTTTTCGCTGCTTCTCCTGTCTGTGACGTTTTGAGACGTTTTTAATCGAAAAACTCTTAAAGGATTCAGGCTAAAAAGTTAAAATTCAGAACATTTGCGTTTATACAGAGTTGCAAACGTAAAATGCATTTAAAATGAAACACTTTAAGTGTTCACTTTGGAGCACCTAATATAAACATATGCTGAAAACAAACATGTCGCCGGAAGTGTTTAAATTGACCAAACAGTACGTTTCTACGTTATGAAACAAGTGTTTTTTTTTTATTTTTACAACACATGGTAGACCAAAATGTAACAAAAGCACCACTGTGTGCAAATTGAGAGTTGGTGTTATATTTTTAACGAATTTCATGTTTACAACAACGCTACATAAACTCTAACCTTTTGTCATCAGTCAATCCTGTTTGTAAAACGGTTTTACGTGTTTTTCATAAACACGTTTAAAATGTTTTTAAGCGTGTCGAAAATGTGTTTATTTGAAAACGCATGTTTTGTATAGTGTGTGGAAGATTTCCATAATCTTTAGCAGTTTTATGGGGTGTACTGTTGGATTTACTGGATTTACCAGGTGGTCATCGTGTTCTGGTCGGTGGCTGAAATGTTGACCCTCACAAAGTCCCCACCAGTCAGTGAAAGCCTGGTAGTGTGAGAGAATACCGGTCTTCTTCAGTGGCAGTGGGATCTATTCTGGCCAATGCTGGAAATTATCACAGTGACAGATAAAATAAATGTGGATGAAGAACTTTCTTAATTATGGATAAAAGTTAACTATAGTTGCAAACCTCTTCATGTTGCCTTGTGGGGCTTACATGTCAGACTGCCTGCAGAGCGGGGAATCTAACCTACGACGTTTGGAACCAAACGCCAGGGGTCCAACAGCTGAGCCATACTGACATGGCTGTTGGTCCCAGCCGTTGGCCGTCGGCCTTTGGTTTAAAATGTGGTCGTGGGTTCGATTCCTTGTTAAGGCAGTGTGACATTTAAGTCCAAAAGGCAACGTAAATAGGTTTAACTCTTGTTGAGCCTTTGGCTTTCCGTAGCTTTTATTGTCACACGCTGGCTGTTGTGAAACCTTTCACTTTCGTTGCAAAACGTATTAGAGATGAGTCTTCCTCAGAAAAAACAGTAAAAACCACTAAATTACGCTGGTCAAGGGGCGAGTGTCATGGCCGTATTGAACAAGATGGCCACAACCAACAACCGTTTAAGTTTTTATTGTTCTTCCGATAGAGGATTTAGTTTACCTTTACACCGTTTTGCATTGAAAATTCAAGCATTCATAACAGCCTGCATGATCGCAATCTTTTGTCCAGAATTTAAACAAAAATCTAAAGGGAGAAAACGCTTTGTTTCTAATAATTTCCGATGAATTTTCCTTAATTTCCTGCACAAATTATACTCGATTTTTCGATCAGAAAAAAAATCCTATTACTTGGTTAACATACAAAATTTCATCAAATTTGGTTCAGTGGTTTTTGGCGTGATGTCACCACAAAGAAACCCCAACGACTTTCGCTCGCTCCGCTCCAAATACAATTCTAAACCGTGCCGGATTCGCTTTTGATGCTGTCACAATCGTTACTGATGCGTCATCCTGACCGTTGCCTGAACAGTGTGGTTGTGCATTATTTTCGTGATGCTTCGGAAAAATTAAAAAAAAAATGCTTAAAATAAAATTGTTAACCTTTACTTTGAACGCCTTGATGCAAAACCTCACTAAATGATTTTAATATTATCTGTTTGCTTTTTGTTCATAGACCATATGTTGCTTCGAATTCATGTAGAAATTCACTTGAATACAAGTTACATGCTGAGGCGTTTTCTTTCCGACAAGAACTATTTGCTAAAATAATATTACCTTTACGGAAACCTTCAAATCTTGTGAGAACTTTGACATTTAAATTTAGTTTTATCTATAGTGAGAATCGAAGCTTTGCAAATGCGTCGGATTTCCTCCCATCATTTTTGTACGACGATAGCTGTAATTCAGATTTGTTAACAAGTGGCTTTCAAGGGCACTCGCGCAATCGGTCACGTGCTTCCCCCTCCCCTCCCTACTCCTTTTTTTGAAAGCCCTTTCGGTAGATAAAATTATGACAAAAAAGGATTGCAAAATACTGATTTCAGCTTTACCAAGCTCAAAATAGACTGGTAATTACTAGTTTTTTTTTAGACACCTATACTTTCAGATATTGGAATGCAGGGGTCGGAAAAATATAATGTGTTGCCCATTTTTCGTGATCTTTGACACCCCCCCCGACTCCCTCTCTGGAAAGTTTGCGAGCGCCTATATGGGGGCATATTTTTCCTTAGAGAAAAATGTTTAGGTAAGCTAAATTGATAATGTTAGCATCAATATAATGTTGATGAAATATAAATACGTAATTATTAAGTTAGCTACGAGGCTATCATTGAAGACGAATTTTGAAACCCGGTCAAAATTCAAAATAAAATAGGACGAAACTAACAAACAAGAAAAGTCTTACGAAAATCAAAACTAAAAGTGCGTAAAATAATGAAAAAGACAACGAAATGGACGTAAAAAAAAAACCACTGTAACATGACAGTATTGAGTAATTTATACGGACTGAAATAATAGAACATGTTTGTTTTTTGGCTTGGCGAGATGGTTAAGAAGGTTCTTTACACAGTTATCAGTCGGTCGCTGGTTCGAATCCCTTCCACGTCATCTCAACGAAACTTATTTCCACAATGAAGGCTAGCCGAATCTTAGCTATTTTTACTGTACGATCTTTTTTTTTTTTTTTTGCTGTTGGGCTATTGCGTTTTACTTACTCTTGTAAAATTTACAACGGTTTGTGTATATTTATTTAGGTTGGCATTTAATCACGTTATGAAGATACAGCTAGTTTCCCGGCCGAGCAAGATATATAGTATAATACACTGCCTGTGGAGCACTGGGAAGAAATCATTACAAGTGGACCTCACGACAGAAATCTACATACATTCACAGGGGAGAAGCATATACGATTTCTGTCCAGTGATCCACGATAGTACGTCTGCCCAGTGCTCTTGTATGTCTGCCCAGTGCTCCACAGGGCAGTGCAGTGATGCACCACTTATTGTGGTTTCTGCCCGGTGGTCTACCTCAAATTTCGCCTCCTTGCTGAAATATTTTAGGTACAGTATAGGAATTTCATCTTCAAACTTCGTGAATTTGCTGAACCAAAGCACAGAACAAAACTGTGAAAACTATTGTTTCCCAAACCGTCAGGCAAACACACAAATACGCAAATACACAGATAAGACGCATAAATCCAAATTTAGTTTCGTACCTCGCTCGTTCATTCGCTCGACCAAATTTTTAAGTTATTCGCTACTAGAAATGCAACAATAGAAACCCTCCGTGACGTAGGCGCTCACAGACTTTCATAAAGAATGGAGGGGGGCGGGGCGGGCCCCCCCCCCAAAGCATAGAAAGTACAGAGCAACACTTTCAGTCGAAGATGTAATTAAACCCAGGTACTAAGGTACTATTTTTGCCATCCATGTATTCAGGGAATTAAAAAGGTAGATGTAAAAAAAAAACCTCGAATAGCCTTTGTGTGAATTGTTTATCGTCATAAATTTATCTACCAAGTACAAAAAAAAGCATCCGAAAAATGGAAGGTTGGCAGGTGTGCCCCAATGCGGGCGCCGTATACTCCGCGACCTTCGACCAACCGAATACTAGCTACTACAGTTCTACAGTTATAATTAACAAACAAATCACATACAGACAATGACAACTTACCGATATACTAAGGCCTGTAAGACGTCTAAACACGAAATGAAAGTACCAATTGCGCAGTTATGTATTTGTATATCGCCGGCGACTCATCCGTGCCCGGTCTGGGGTATGTGCAATCGGCCGTGTCCGGTAACAGTCCCTTTGTTGGGCGAAGGATATCGCTCTTTAGCAATTTTATTAATTGTTTCGATCGGCAAACAACGTTCAAGGATTTTCACGAAATCAAGGAAACGATGATGACGCAAAATCATTTCCGCCTCATCTTCACAGATATTTTAATGGTCGTCGTATTATTATTGCTGTTGCAACGAACCCCCAACGAAACGAACCACAAACACGCAAGCCAAAAAAAAAATAAATAAATAAAATCACACAAAAACGTACCTCAGTCGAAAGCAAGTTCACATAAAACTAAAACCCGGGGAACTTTATGGGGAGATGTGGACAAACACTGGATATGCCTGGGTGACAGAAAGTAAAAAAAAAAAAAGGAAAAAAACGCTTGCTTGGTTGGTTAAGCGAAAAATAACCGGTTTTAAAATAGGGCTTGACGTTGTTTACTTTCTGTTTTTTCCTGTAGCCTAAAATAATTCCGGAATTAACATCCGTATTTGCTTATAGCGGATATGTTGGGGTCCTTTCGAAAATCGACCTTTGTTAACATGGGTTCGAAGAGTCACCCAGTTACACCAAGCCTACCTATATTTAAAAGGCTTAACGCTCGGTTTCACGTAGCATGCTAGACGCGTCGTCCAAGCGTTGCGCTGAACTGAAAGCACGAAGAACGAAAAACCCCAATCGTAGCATTGATTAGTGTTAGCGGGATGCACAAAAACGTGATATCTTCTCATTATTAGATTTACCGATGTTACATCCAGGTATAGCCTTGGTTGCATGGACTAATCTTGCAGATCGTGTGAGATGCCGCGTTATCATACCCTGATCTGGCTTAAAGGCGCCTTTTCACCTTTTCGACTCCTCTAAATGCAGCACCGTAGAACCTTCGAGCAATATAAAGAAAATAGCGGTAAACTAAGAATGGAACAACACTATTCGCAGCAGCGCAACGTATTTCATTACTAAAACAATATCACGTGACCCACACCAGCCTATTGGATGACGGAGAATCTGGAGCGTGAATGCTGTGTTTAGAATATGGACGACTATCGAACTGGTGAACAGGCGCCTTTAATTTTGTGGGTTGCCTGAACATATAGCATTCAAATTAAGCCTCAGTCAGTGAACCATGCGACCCAGTTAACCATTCTCGCCGAGGTGGGTTCGTGAGGTTAAGTGAGGGGATAGAAGCTAAATTGTAAATGAATCGACTATCTGCCAATCAGAAACGAGGTAGAAACTAAGGGTCGTGGAGGGGGGGGGGGGGGGGGGCGTTGCATTTATTTCCATCGGTTCACTGTGATACGTGGGCGAGTTTGTGTTGCATTTTAGTGCTACAGTTCTACAGATTAAACTTAAAAAAAAACTGTGGTTAAAGCTTCAACGTATCTAACAACAAGTAGGCCTATGTAAATAAAACTACGGCGTATAGTGTTGCAAGTGACACTGTGTTGTAGTTTATTCCTGTCACGTGTGTGAGTTTTTGCGACGATGAACTGAACTGCTGACGATTTTGGGTTACAAATTTTACCAGTTCGTGATGGGTGGAAAAAACTCGAGTTACTTGTGCTTGAACAAAGATTAATTTTCGAAGTAACCCCAAGGCATCCTTCATTTTTAGAGCTTGATTTACCCAATCAAGCTCCTATACGCTAGCAAGCGAGGTCGGCATGGTATGACTCCTCCTCATCACCCGAAGACCGTTTTGCCTAAATAAATTGGGCTGCGCATACGCCGACTCTGACGTCATGTATTTGTGATCTCTGAAATCAACATGGCTGTCGTTCTCGATCCGACGAATTGACGCAACTGTATAACGCAACTCTGGACTAACAAACTAGTGAATACTTATTGTGAAAAGTAAGTGGGACTGTTCCGAACGTAAAAATTTTATTCGAGTGTATTATGCTACAATCGGTAATGTGGAATTTACGTTAGGCTAGATAGCCACTGGAACACTGTAAAAAAATTATATGAATACTCAATGGATTTGTGTAGCTAAACTCCTATTTTACGACTGACTTCGCTAATGGAGGGCAGCCAGAAACGTTACACTTTAACGCTGTGTGACATTACACAAAATGACTTGAAATGACAGAACAACAGCGATCCTAGCGGGAAATATTGTCACTACAGAGGAATAACACGTAAAATGCGTGCAACGTTACACATAATACTGGCAAATAAAGCGACAGCAGCATTCATAGCGGAAAAAGTTCTGATTCCAGCGACATAGCACAAGAAAGATGTGTAACATTACAAATATTGGTGTTAAATTTGACGATAGCAGCAACTCAAGCGAATAATATTTTCACTTTACACGGCTAATTTGTGTAATTTAATTCTACAACAAAATGGTTTTTAATTAAAGTAATTTTGGACGCCTTTCACGTATATTTCTGATGTCATTACACACATGGCCGTTTCCGAGACGAATTATTGGGGGAGGGGAAGCAAAAATATCTGTTACTAAAATAAATTGAAGACGTTGCTCTCTTCCCGTGTGCATCTTTCATCTTATGTTTGCTTGCTCGAATATCCTGTGTAATGCACACTCAATTTTTCCAGATTTTGTGTAAAGTCACACTTTTTTTTTTGCAGTGAAGGAACAATTGCGGTCCTATTCGCAAGGCCAGCTGAGATAATAGCTCCTTCCTGGCTCAACTCTTATCTCAGCTGGCCTTGCCTATGCGCGGCATTATCGCAGATTAGCTTTTTTGGCACGTCGCCGGCAATAATTCTGCCAATGTTTTTAACAATTCCAGCACGAAGTGTCGTTAAAAATTTGGAATAGATGTAATAACTACCCATCAGAGACCACAGCCGTAAGTGATATTTATTTTTAACAACAATAAAAATTCTTAAACATTGTGATCAAGACACACGCTAGTGTGTCGCCCGCCAAGATAAAACGATAACATCCAGTTAAAATATGTATGAGCATGGCGACCACTAGACACGTTGTGTCTTTACAGCAAAGGCAGTTAGGCTGTTTTCAGCCATCTGTGGATAAATAACAATGCGACAGAAAAGGCTGAAACTTGTTAGATCGGGAGACTTTGGTCGCCTGACAACATAAAAGACACTGTTAGTGACACAGCTTAACGTTTTCTTGTTGAAAAAACGACATATAACGTCGATATTTGCCTAATTACTACTAACTATTAACTACTACTAAACTACTAGTAACGCTTTTTTGTATCACGAAAATAAATTCTTCCATGCGGTGAATAAAGCTGGTTCTTAGCTCATTCTGCAGGTATTGCTCTGGAGATGTGCTCATTTCATATGGACCTTTCTAATTGGTGAAGTGGTTCAGGGGTTAGGGAGCTCCAAACGTCCAAATTGACTGTTTTAAATTGTTTTAAACATTGTTATTATGCAACAATGCCAAACTGAACATTAAATAAATCCGTGCGTTGGCAACATGCTTAGTACATGCTTCCTCCACGTTCCTTGTATACGGTCCGGATCCTACTACGGACCGTACACACCTCCATGGTTGCCTTATTACACCTCATAACAGTAAGGTCGGCCGCCTGTCACACAACGAACCAGTTCTTCTCATGTGAAGAATTCTCCGGCTCTATTCCTTGTTAGACCACACTACTCCTCTGTTCCCCGTTTACAGCCTCCTGCATGGATGGCATCCGGTTCACAAGGTCTTTAGACTCCGCGGCAGCCGTAGTCCTTGGCAGGAACGTGCATAGGGCCCCGAGAGGGCAGGGGCAAACTTACTTATTTCTGGTGTCTTTTTTATTTTGGGTGTTTTAACCTCTTTTTACCCCCTTTTTGTAGGATTTTAACCATTTCTGCACCTCTTTGCACCACTTTCGTAGCAGTTAATGTCTTTTTTTGCGTTTTTTAGGCTCTTTTACACCACCGCTCCCATAAAAAGGGCACTTTTTCAGAAAAAAAGGGGTACTTTGCCATGAGGGCAGGGGCTCTAGCCTTCCCCCCCCCCCCTGTGTGCACGTCCCTGGTCCTTGGCATCCACCACCAGCTGACTAAAGTCTGCTGCAAAGGAAAATCAGGTAATAGATGTTTTCGACGGCATTAAAAACTTAGAAATACCAGGGTAAGGCCTGGCTGATTTCTGTTTTTGTTGCCTAACCGAAAACATACATTTCCTTCACCTGCCTGGCATCAACTCTCGGTCGCCAAGGTAGACCCTGAGTGGAAGAAAGATGAAGCCAGCTCGATTCGAGCCCTTTATATAGAGGCACGCACGCATGCGCGGAAGGGAGCTACGAGCACGGCAGGGAAGCCAACTTTTCATCGCTAGGGATTGTGCCTTCAAAAGGAAGGATATGTTATAAAGGAAAAAATCAGGTAATCATGTTTTCGGTTAGGCAACAAAGACAGAAATCAACCAGGCCGCACCCTGGTATTTCTAAGTGTATATGAGCGGAAGTAGCCAGTATACGGTAGTCAGATGAAATCAATGACCTTCACGCACTTTTATCGCATTGAAACAGTTTATGCACCTGAATCAAATACAACTACTGCTTGTCAGAGCACAAAGACTGTTTATTTTCAACATTTATCAAGCTGTTTCGCCGCGTAGGGATTTTTCCTCATCGTCGTGAAATACGCTCAGCTGTGGTTTCTGTCAAACTACCAAATCAGTTTTACATGCGTGGTCTTTGATGTAAAACTGATTTTTTTTTTTTTTTTTTACTTTGTCGCACTCAAAACGCATTCTAAAGCTTAGTAAGTTGTATTAATCCTTTTTGCAGTATATAACGTTTATCCTCCCAAAACTTGAATATTGTGTACACGCTTGGTCGCTCCCACTACAATGGTGATATTTGCAGGTTGGAACAAGTTCAGAGAGCCGTAACAAGGCATTGTTTTTCACTGAAGGGTTTGCCTTACGCAGAACGTTTGAAAAGGCTTGACCTGACAACCCTTGTTGATAGGCGTTTAAAAGGTGACCTTATCAAGACTCAAATTCTGTCGATGGAGTGATTTTGCCTGTTAACCAGTTTATTCAACGGTCGACTGTCATACGTACCAGAGGACATAGCATGAAGTCGACAAAACCACGACTCGCACCATTGTTTAACAGGCTTGCTTCACTCTGAAACCCATTAATTCTTAGAACGCACTCCCAGAAAATGTTGTGACATCACCTTAATTCAACAAGAAGTTGGAAGAAATAGTATAACATAATTGAATGTGATTGTGTTTTTATTGCGTATTTTGTTTTGAACCGGTTATACAAGCTTGCCTTTTTCCAATTCCAGTTCCAATTCCATTCCATTTAATTTAATTTAATATTATTTAATTTAATTTAATTTAATTTAATTTAATTTAATTTAATTTAATTTAATTTAGTCCTGTTTACGTCTGTTCCTCGTAATCGAAAGTTAAGGAGCAATCGAAACCCAGCGCCGTAGCTTTTGCCGCTAGTGGCGCTGGTCACAAATTAGGGAGGCGATGTATTAGCAATTCCATGTTCCTATTATCAGAAATTGCTGACGATTTCGTAAGCGGTGAGATAAGCTAAATAGAAAGACTGAGGGAGAGTTCCAGTCTAGCAAAGAACGGCTGTTTGTGAGCCAAACAAACGTCCTTCGGTAATGAAGCCATTTTTGCATAATTTAGAAAAATATGTTCTAATGACAAAGTTCATAATTCACACATACGCGACAAATTACCAGTCGATACGACCCTTGTTGAAAGAAAACAAACCCATAAAAATTACCAGACGTAATACTACATGCGCTTGGTTTACTAATTAATAAATTTTCTCCTTCAAGATTTGCCTTCCGAACTAGGAAAACACACCGAACGCTCGAGCAAGATTTTATTTATCAGCTTGGAAATACGACGAGCGAATGAGAAGAATATACTTGAGTAATAAATAATTTAACTTTATTCATTATTGTGCTTGCAGCGTATCTTGAGTCCTGCAGTATTTTATGAGCGGCTACATCTTCCTGGAGGGAGCGGCTTTAATCAACGGCTGCCATTGTTTTTGTAACCATCTAGAATATCCACAAGGTGCTCTGCTATCGAAAACATACAATCGATTATCTGTGTTTGTTCTGGGGCGAACTCAAGATAGGCCGTGGACACTATAGTCAGCTCGCCTAAATAAGCATTTTATGGCCGGAAAAAAAAATACTGACTTTTAAACAGGTAAATATACATAAATTCGGTTCCAGTGAAAAACACCCATGAACCAACCAGCATTTTGAAAAAAAAACTTGTATAAAAGCACAAGCCAATACACAGAATTCGGTACCTAAGTATATCCTTACGCTATTTTGCAATTCGATGTGTAGGCTACAGACAACCCTCCTGAATATCCTCAATACATTTGAACAGTTCACTATACACAAAAATTCAATGTTCAAATATCAATCACATTTTAGACAATTCATTTTATGCACAAATAAATTTACCATTACTGTCTTGCTTTGCCCATCATCCAATATAATTCACCAATTCTATTTTTCCAAATTTTGTTTTGTTTTCTAAATTATGTTTTGTTTTCACAATTGTGTTTTGTTTTCTCAATTTTGTTTTATTTTCTAATTCAGTTTTAACGCATTACAGCCTATAATCCCATTGCAAAGCATTACACGAACTAGCACCAAATCACCTATAGTTTGTCAATATGTAGAGAATGGAAGACCAACACCCATCTATTTACATGTGTCTTTGGAGGGTAAATATGTTTTAAAGATCCAACAGTGTTCAAAATAGTGTGAAATCATAGATCATAACCCTAATTTGTAGTGTATTTCTATAGAGTAGTTACATTTGCCGCCATATTGGCACCAGATCGGCACCAGTATGGGTTTTGGATGGCATAACTACAAGGTGTACTACAAAATGGAGGGAAAAACAACGGTAGAACGGATTTTTTAGGCTTAAAATAACGTTGTTTTCTCCAACAACAAAAATCGGGCGTTTTAGGTATAAGAAATCACTCTTCACAGCATCGGCTTCCGTATGACGCCCTTCTGTTTCTCACTGCAGTGCCCCTTGCAGCTAACCCATTAAGGCTCCAGCATAGAGTTATATGAATACTACTTCGTGTCACTGCTCTATTGTGTCGCGTGCTAAGTATGTGTCTTTTGGTTTCGTGAAGCACTAAAAAAAGTGTAATATTATAATAATATTTTTCTTTTCTTTTTTTCCTTTGAATACACACACAAGAAAAGTAATAAAACCTTAAAAAAATATGTTAAACCAAAGGCACACGCTTAAACGATAATGCTTTGGTGCATGCTAGGCGATAATGCTCAATCAACTTTTCCGTCAGATACCGGCCAGGTAAAACAGAAAAGAACTGAAAAGAACAAACCTGAAAAACCTGACACCTGAACCGAACGACCTGAAAAGTAACAAACGTTCCTTACTTTTTTTAAGGTTCGTCTTATGGGCATAAAAACGGTGTAATGCTATTTAGTGGTCGTAATTGTATTCTGTGGACCTTTATTGAGAAAATTCATTCCTACTTATCATTTTAAAATACGTGAAACTGTTATAATTTCTAAATAGGAATCCCAGGAGAGAAATAACGGAAGGCGACGCCATCTTGTTTCCTGCAACTGAGAGTGCCTTAAGGCTAGTGGTGACATCTATTGTAAATTGTTTGGAGTAACCCAAGGAACGAACTTTCCTACCAGGTATCGCGCGATACCGTCATGTTTACCGCACTGGAAAAATAAAATCACAAAATTAAAGCACGTGTGCTCTTAAATTTCCAAGTGGAAAAGGTTAAACTAATATCGAGCGGTATTTACAGCGGAAATAGGCCTACCAAGTTGCAAAAAAGTTGTTTCAAATCGGGAAATAATACTACACGGGTGTGGGCTTTTAAAGTTTTTGTTCTCCTAGTCCTCGAATATGCAGCACTTGTTTGGTCGCCTTTCCTATTTGGTGATACTGACTCAGTTGAGGTGGTCCAGAGGCGTTTCGCCAAGTAAGAGGCTCCCTGACCTCCGTGATACTCATTGAGTTCGTGTCGACCTTTTACGGCCGGAACTACTCGAACTACGAAGGATGAAATTCGACCTCATCCTGACTTATCAGATACGCCACCATCAGCTAGACATCTTTTTACCTTTTTTTTTTTTTATTTGGGTCCCACCATTGGTCATACCAGGAGACATACCTGGAAATTACCCATACCCTCGGCCCATCTGGATTGCAGAAAATATTTTTTCCTCTGTGAGAGTTGTACACATTTGAAATGCACTAAGTTTTGATACCGTTAACGCTTCTTCTGTAGCTTCATTCCTTTCTGTGCTATCCCGGGAGCCCCTTCACCCTTTGTTGAAATGGTCCGTCTAACCACGCTTAAAAATTACTTATGGATCGGTGTGAGCTGCTCCCCCCTTCCCTCCCCCCTTCCGCTTCCACCCCAGCATACTTGCTGGGTAAAATTATTTATTTATTTATTAAAAAAAAATAATAATAAAAAAACAAGATGGAGGAACGAAGACGAAAAAAATATCTGTTATTTCATAACATGATCAGTTATTTATCAATGGGGTCACCATTGAAATGAAACGATCGTGTGAAATAAGCAATATCGATTGATAATCGTATCAACACTTGATTTATTGGACCGACCTGACAACATTCGAAGAAACACAGGGGGAAAAAAACTTACCTTTATAGAGAGTTCGTGAGAATCGCAGCGAAGCCTAATAAATTCTAATGTTGTCTAGTTTAATATTAGTGGGAAGGAAACTGTATTACGAAGCCGGATAGCATAGATGATCAGTGATGCGTATCAAGTGTGCCTAATAGACCAGTCAGTTTTCATCTCCTGGTAAAACCCGGATTTATTTTAATACGCATTTAATACGTTTACAAATTCATCACCTACGTATTTCAGCGGTGCATTCATGTTATTTTACGTTATGTATAGTGTTTCACCTTACGCAGCCAAGCTTTACATAAATAAAAGTTAAATATCACAGCCAGTTGGCTGCATTGACGACGCTAAAATTAAAGGGTTTATAATAATTATGTTTATTGCGCAACTGTGCATTGAGGAAATGTATTTTATTTTTACGTTAAATCTGTGAATAAAGTATTAGGCCGCTAAACGTTAATTAAGTAATTCTCAGAAGCACACGCATAGGTTTTTCCGTTAGAACACAAAACGTTATTTACAGCCATAGTCTAAAAAAAAATTGCCGAACACGCATCAGCGCTTTCCTGGAGTCGATAACCTTATCAGCCGATTCTCCATTCATATAATCGCCTCGAAACGAATCTAAGGGCCGTTCGCAAATAACTTTTTTCACACGGATCGTCCGGTTCCGAGACAACTTTCGGATTTCAGGCGACATTCGGATCACGTTTTTGGCCGGCTAGGTTTCGGTTGCCCGGACAGATTTTTGCGTGCGGGTTTCTGTTGTTATGTGCGCAGAAAGCGCGAGCAAGCACGTAATTTGAAAAAATACGAAAAACTGAATGTCATCATTTTTTTGGGATCCGGTTTTCCGTGTAAAAAAAAGTTATATGCGGGCCGTTCAGAGTCGTGGCGCAACTTTTATCCAATGTGCCACATTGCATTGAACATGCTTGTACCTGGTATTAAACCATACATACAGCATTCCACAACAAGATATAAGTCGCTGGACTTATCTTGTTTGGCAATAAAAGAAAAAAAATGCAACGCCCGTATCTGAAATACAGTGAATAAAAAGTAAAAAAAAAAAAAAAAAAAAAAAAACACCGCACGCCCGCATACATTTTTTTGTGGTGGAGCGTAGCGTAGCCTATAACGGACATCAAACTGTAAAATGTTGGTTGGGTTGTTAGTTGGTTGCACTTTCGTAGGCTGCGTGGAACCCAAACGAAAGTTCGATTGAAATGATCTTTGGTACATCACTTGAATCACCAAAAAGCGTTGTTGTGATGGAATATACTGTAAACCGACCAATTTTTACCGAATAAATTAGGCTTTTACGAATTTATCGATCTAACAGTCACCATTGTAAGTTTGGAATCCTAAATAGTTCGACGAAGCATGCACCGTGCTGCTGATAATCAAGTGAAAATAAAAGAAAATTAACACATCGTTGCCTCCTTATAGCTAATGACCTTTTCGACGTAACGCAGTGAAATAATAGCATTTGATGGTCGTGTCGCATTTAACCGCTACAGGAAAACAGGTAACCATAAAAAAAAAAAAGGATTCCATCAATGGCACACATTAGCTTCATTTGAAAAAAAATAATGCTTGGAGGATTCCCTTTAACATGGAGACAAAAGGGACGTTTACACTAGCGATGGCAATCTCGAATATGAAACCTGAAATCGCCACAACGGATTATGTAAAACGAAAGTTATAACAGACGACGAGTTTATTTCGCAACACTAAAACAACTATATGCCTGCGTCTAATAGTTTTGAGGTCCCTCGCTGCCACGGCAACGTGAAGTATCGACACCATGTTGCTCGAATGAAGTGTAAATATAATCCATCCAAAACCAAACTGGTATAAGTGAAACCGCCAAGTTTCCAAAAAGGGTATCGCACCGACTTAAGTTTCTTCAGGAAAATTGGAAATAAGCCATTAGCGAAAATTATACACTAGAAATAACGTAGTTCAGTAAGCAACCTTTATGCACTTACGTTTCATCGGAGTGGCATGACCCGGATTCGAACCAACTACCCAGTTCGAACCAGATCACTTGCATAGCACCTGAACCGCTATGGCCACATCCTCTACTGGCATAAAGATAGCTCACCGAACCCGTTATTAAGGCCACAACTGTGACCAGGACTCCATTTGGCAGAATGTTTTCGGCCATAGGCAATGGAGAGAGAAGACAAATCATGCACTAATAAAGCTCAATAAAGGAGAAATAAATAAACAGAAATCGCTGTAAATAATATTAAGGAAAATTGGAAATAAGCCACCAGCGAAAATTATACACTAGAAATGACATAATTCAGTAAGCCACCTTTATGAACTTACGAATGGAGTCCTGGTCACGATTGTGACCTTAATAACAAGTTCAGGGAGCAATCTTCATGCCAGTGGAGGATGTGGCCATAGCGGTTAATTAAGGAGCTATGCAAGTGATCTGGAGGCGAACTGAGTAGCCGGTTCGACTCCGAGTCATGCCACTCCGACGAAACGTAAGTGAATAAAGGTTGCTTACTGAACTACGTTTTTTCCTAGTGTACAATTTTCGCTGATGGCTTATTTCCAATTTGTCTGAAAATTATTTACAGCGATTTGTGGCTATTTATCTCTCCTGCCTTATGAGTGTATGATTTATCTTCCCTCTCCATTGCCTATGCAACGCACACAATTTTGGACAGAAGACCGGCGCCTATTAACACGCGCTCTGGTGACTGCGGACTGAAACAATTTGACCTTCAACCCATGTAACATGGGCTTCTATTTTAAAACCGTTAATCAACATCCTTATGATATACTATTTATATATATGTTCCACGCTACTAACTATCTTCACTGTGTTTTCTAGATGTGCAGCAGCTTATTGATAAGCAGGGGCCCCATATCAAAGGTAAGGGCCTGTGACTACCACTACAGCGGCCCCCCCCCCTTCCCCGACTGAAATCGTTAAAAGGTTACACTATGTTATAATATTCGTCGGCCACAATAATTGTGCGTAACGGATTTCGTTCATTCATTTATCTGGGCTGCTTACGTTTGAAGGCTTCCCTGCCTTCTTAGAGTGCTCTTTCTCCGTGCTTGTTGCCTTCGAACTGCTATTGTTCTTTGTTGGGAGAATACAAAAAATTCACAAAACGCACAAATTTCATAGCGAAAAAAATTTTGTTTAGGTCGTGCGGGCCCCTAGAGTGACGGGGCCTGGGTACAGCGGGTCCACCTGACCCCCCCCCTATTGTGGGGGCCCTGTTGATAAGTTACATTAAATTTTAATAGTTTAAAATCCTTATTTTGCGAAGGCTTGCACCCCCCTGCTTATGTCCGGTGAATTCCAGTCAAAGGGCGCCTTCGATAATTACCAATCCAAACTCAACCAAACTCAACCATTTGGAGGCAGTTTGGTACCGTTAACACGCAGAATGCCCATCAGCAAACTCCGCTCTGCCTCTAGACTGGATGAGTTTGGTTGAGCTTGGCTTGGAGTTTTCGAAGGCCCTGAAAGTCAGCGCGGCAGGCGTGTTTACAGTTTTGCTACTCTCGAAGCAAGTACAAAATGTTCTCCTATGTTTGTTTTATTTATTATCCTATTTCGAAGTAAAAAAAAAGACAGACTTTTAAAACTAAATTTAAATATTTAAACTTAGACATCAAATTGGTGGCTTATCGGATCGAGTGGTAGTAAGAAGATTATAGTGATGGTAAAAAGATGGATTCGCGTAGAACCAGAATTATTTTTTTAAAGCATTGTAATAAAAGTTGTATTTAAAAGCACGAAAGTAGCTTGTGTGTCGTAGGGTGATTTTAGCCAGGTTCACATTTAATTGTGGTATATTATAAGGGTTGGCCATCAAGAACAGGGACACGATCAGGTTTTCAGTCGTGCTAACTTACGACAGCAGTCGATATGGTTTTCCCCACAGACGCAGGGATGTATACAATATACAGGATAAAAAAAAAAAAGGAAAAGTTTACACCAACCAAGCAACTATTCTACTCTTCTTTTCCCCCCCCCCCCCCCCCCCCACACACACACAGCCACAGCACGGAAAGAGGGGAAGAAGTAGGATGAGGAAGAGGGGATGAAGGCGGAGGAAGTGCACTGCGAGAAGAACCCCTTCTTTGCCTGAGGTACGAATGCTTTACAGGAAAAGTATACAGGGGTAGCGAGCTTATTTTGCGACATCACACAGTGGCAAGAAAGACAATTACAGCAAGGCGGCAGTTCGATTTCTGTTATTGTGCGCATTAGGCCGAGCAAATTCGATCGAATGGAGTCCTGGGGTCCTAGTCTCGAGTTGCGCTTTTCAAATTGCAGGCGGTTTTACCAAAAAGCGCGCCAAAATCATGGCTCGCCCATTCTATCGCACGTGACTTTTGATAAAACCGCATGCGATTTGAAAACGATCAGGTCGAGACTAATCCCCTGGTCACGGTCGTGACCTTAATAACGGGTTCAGTGCGTTATCTTTATGCCAGTGGAGGATGTGGCCATAGCGGTTAAAGTGCGAACTGGGGGCGAACTGGGTAGCCGCTTCGAATCCGGGTTATGCCACTCCAACGAAACTTAAGTGCGTAAAGGTGACTTACTGAACTACGTTATTTCTAGTGTATAATTTTCACTAATGGCTTATTTCCAATTTTCCTTAATGTTATTTATAGCGATTATTTGGGTCTATTTATTGAGTTTCTTCAATTCCATCTTTGTGCCCATTGGCTAACAAAAGCTGATTTTCGTCCGCTTCGCTCAGTCAATCAGCGCATCCCGCTTCAGTTGCTCCTCCCGAGGTTCATATTAATCTACACAATGAAGCTGGAATTGCTCACTCAATCAAAATTAATCTCATCTACTTTTCTTGTAATTGGCGACGACACACTAGCTTAACCAGCAAACTTGGTACATTAGCATTCTTTAAAAAAATGAACTATTTTTTCGACTTGATTAGACCCTGTGCTCACGATCTGCATTTTGTTTCTAACTCTTTTTGCAGTGAAATACCCCCAGTCTGTTAGTGAGATTTTCTGTTTTTGTGAACCGGATAATGAAAATTTATTCCGGGCCATAGCCCGAGGCCGTACGCCCTGCTACAAAGCTATCTTAAAACTATACTTAAACCGCCTCTTTTTATGCTTCTGTACAGCCGTACCGGTTGAGAAGACTATTGCAACGACTTTGTCCGTCCGTCCGTCGCTTTTTTCAACTTCGCAACGGTTCCAGAAATTGACGACCATTGTTTACAACGCCAGATTCAGTGTGAGCAGTTAGTTATATAACATGGCAAAATACAACATCGTTACATCATTATAGCTAATAGACTTCTTCGACGTAACTAAATTAAATAATGACATTGATCGTCGAATTGAAATCTTAAGGATAACACTGCAACCGTAAAAACAAAAGCATTTTAGCTTTATTTAAAATAGTCTCGTCGCATTGTTGCATGAAAGAATAGGCTTAACCGTCTAACCAGCTTCTCCATTAGGCCTATCTGCCACTTACGAAATTAAAACTCGTTAAAAAAATTAGGCCTGACAAATGAAAATTAGGCCTAAAATCACGTTATCACGGCAACGTCAAGTTGCTACGAGTAGCTCCTGGCTTCATTAACAGCGTCTCTCCCGTCACTTCCCTACTACCACTGATCTATACAGGCTACGTTGCGTGTTACGTTGTAACACTAACTCTGTGCCCGAAGGCGCACCGTGTTGCAAAAATGAATAGGCGTGCTATACAATCCAAATCTCCGTTAGCTGCTACTTACGAAATTAAAGCTTCAGGCAAGAATTAGGCCTAAAGTTAACAAATACGCCTAAAATCTAAAATAAGTTTAAAAGCTAACACATTTTTAACCGGCAATTCTGGTGGTTACTGCTTTTAGATTATATAATAGAGATAGCTGTTGCAATGCGTGCCAGAGGTCTGCGCATCACCATTTGGTAGTGACAGAACTATACAGAAGACCGGATGCCACTAGGCAGTCGCTCTAGCCGCTTGTTTGTGAACCGCCTCTTTACAAGAAGAATGAATTCTGACAATTAAGTACTGAAGTTGCAGTTGAAGTTTTAATGAGTCTAGAAGCCTAATACACTTATCGCTTATAAATGCAAAATTATTGTTGTAACCATTGTTTGTGTTGTCATACAACAGTCTATTATTTCATGCGTATACGCGCCATTTCAGGGTCACGTGCGTCTAGCTGCAAACCCCACTTTAAAAAAAGGCACTTCCCCACACGGATGGTTTTTTTCTCTGCTGAAGTTTGACAACTTTCCCTATACTAGTGAGTTGTGAGCAGTGCAGATGTCTTTATACCCTATGAGAATTAACATGGGAGCCCGCGGCTTAAGGTGCACCTACCCTAAACAGAGGCCTAACTTTGGAAATTTTTTTCTTTTTAGTGTAATTGCCTTAGAGTCATATTGTTTTTGTCCCTTAAAGTGTTGAAATACGAGTCTTGGACATACTTTAAACTTTCATTTATCGTATTTTTGTGGGAGTACAAGATCGGTACATTTTTGGTAAATTTTATTACACTTTTGTACTGCTGCTTTGATAACGTTGGCAAAAATTGTTGCACATGAATAAGATTGGCTCTAAATCATCTGTGTACATACGGCTATCACGTGAACCAAAATAATTTTGATACCACAATTTTTTTTATATTTTATAATACAATCGCAATTTGTGTATATTATAAAATTATACAGCCAAAATTTTGAGATTTAAAAAAATCGGAGGTGTGTAGAAGTATTATTTTGGTTCACTTTATATTCACCATACCAGGAAATGTAAAATATTTCAAGTCACTATCTCAATTTTAGTGAGTAAAGTTATGACGCTTTTAGTGATTGACCGCTAGCGATTTTCACGTTCCGAGAAAATCCAGTTTGATCGTCAAACTTATAACTTTACGCAAAGGTAAATAAACCCCCTTCAAAAATGTGTTTTTAGCCATAACAGGTCTCGGTTAATAAAAAAAAAGTGTTATGTAAAATACATATTACTGCACCAGATTAAACTAAAGAAATTTTTTTCAGGTGAGGGCAATATTTTTGGGATAGGTGCCCTTTTAATTACTTGTAGCACAAATCAATGTTATTGAGGGCACGATTTCTCTGTAAAGAACACGTACCCATTATAATTTTAAAGTTTTCTTCGTTACTGGACCCATGACACCGGGTTCCAACGATCTCCAAAGATTTCTACCGCATGGGGAATTTACACCAGTGAAATGTGGTATGCTTGTTGGAGCTTGATTTACCTAATCAAGCTCCTATACGCTAGCAAGCAAGTCGGCATGGTATGACTTCGCATCACCCAGCACATAGCCACCTACAGGAAAGGCCGTATCATCTTTGCCTTCCACAATGCAAACCGCTAGAAGGCGAAACAAATAACTACGCGACAAGTTTGCCAAGTGGCGTCATCGGTTGGCAGAATTTGGCACCCTCCTCGGTTAATTTGAAATTTCGCCGCTTGGTGTAGAGATGGCAGCACCTACCAAACTTGCGCTTATGCCAATTGTTGATTTTAGTTGCCTTTTTTGGTCTGATACGATACGGCTTTTAATGTAGGTGGCTTTTCCAAGACCGCTTTTCCTAAATAAATTGGACTGGCCATGCGCCGACTCTGACGTCAGTTGTGTTCTTTGTTGCGTCATGTATTTGTTATCTCTAATATCAACATGGCTGTCGTTGTCGGTCCAATGAATCGACATAACTCTGGACCACGTGGACTAACAAACTATATAGTGAATACTTATTATGAAACGTAAAAGGGACTACTCTGAACGTAAAAATCGTATTCGAGTGTATTATGCTACAATTGGCAATGTGGAATTTACGTTAGGATCAACATTTATTCCCGCCGATGATTTTCCAATATTCCGCACGCCCTTGCTCATGAAAAATAATTTCGGCACGCTGCCGCTGCCCACCGCTGTTAATTTTTAGGCGCGCCACGCCACTGGGTAGTTTTACGTTTTAATTCAAAATTTCAGTTCTAATTTTTTAACGAGTTTTTCACGATCTGAGGAACCTTAAAAACAAAAATTGTAAGAAAGGCCCGGCGGGGATAAATCCTTGCCGGGCCAGGCCGGAAGGACACCCTATATTTTTTTTCGTAAACAGTCCCGATAGGCGGATTGTTATGGTCAGTTTCGTGCAAGAATTTCATAAAAAAATACATAAACT
>JAHWFP010069927.1:22779-35814 GCA_023313725.1 Lithobius niger | reverse complement strand
CCCCCCCCCCCCCACTCCCAGTATTTCGCTGTGGCTTAAGCGATGCGTACCGGGTGAAAAAGAAGTGTGTATGACGTCATGTAATACTTGCCCTTGAGATTACCACGGTGTTTGGTTAGAAGGATAATAGTTAGAGCAAATTGTTAGTCGAGGCAACAATGTGCCAATTTCAACTTCTTTTCAAGGCCACACCGTCCCAGTTTCAACTTCAAGCCAAAGAATTGACACACACTCGCTCGTTTTCATTGTTCCCCTTCCGGGGGTGGTCGTTGTGGTTGCTTCATTTCTGCTATGAGACTTTGGTTTATAATGGAAGACTTACCTGTAATTGTGGTATTCGTTATCCTTCAGCTGGTCAATATGAGTTCTCTTCAAGAGCAATTTTTGATTTTCCACAATCAAGAGCGGGCGGCAGATGCGACCCGCGTCTGTGTGAATGCGAATTTCCTGGTCACGTATTGTGTGGACCATGGACACCTACATCAACGGAAAATAAATACACTGATTTAGAAAAAGTACAGTCTTGGAATTATCCAGCCTTGTTTTGCATGTCTGCTCTTCAATGCCGCCATTTTGAACCAGAATATGAAACCCACTACTATTTTATCCATGAGCAACAATGGTTATTATCCTACTGCTGATTTTCTATCGCTTATTTAAAAATGTCACATCGCTTACTTTGAAGATTCGAGTCCATGTTTACGTTTTGTACGCTTAGATTTCGAAGTAAAGGATATTTACTGTTCCATTATTCTTGCAAATTTTTGACAGTCGAGTTTTTCAGGAGTTGGAGGGGCTCAGAACGACTGTCTTCATCAGGCTACCACATCACCACTTACTCCATCGTGATGTGGACGAACGATCACGACGAAGTAAGCGGTGATGTGGTAGCCTGATGAAGACAGTCGTTCTGAGCCCTAGCTCCAACTGCAGAAAAATCCGACTGTCGAAAATTTGCAAGGATATTGGAACGGTAAATATCCTTTACTTTGATATCTAAGCGTACAAAACGTAGACATCTACCACTTAAAATAAGTTCATTAGTAAGGATCTGAAAATGATCTTTAATACTCTTAATTTGGAAATCCCAGGTAATCCGAGATTAGCATGACAATGTCATTCAGTAGCAAATAACAGCACCTTCTTTCTTAAATCACATAAAACTAAGCACTCACTCGTTTTTTGCGTTTAAAAGGTTTAGAGCCAGGGATCGCAAATTGCCAAACTCCACCTTTCCATGTCAAGTGGAAATTTACTTACTTCCGACACAATAATATCCATCTGTCTCCTTAGTTTTTGTAGAGTGAACATAAGTTGCTGAGGATCACGATGGATTCCCACCCAGCATCCGTTTACGAAAATCTTTGTAGCACTAGGGAAATAAATAGTGAATTTTAGACAGTCACGTTAGGAATTAAGGAGGAACTAAAGCTTGTAGCACACTACTTCATTCTTTTCCGCCCCGTTCCGACGACTGACGGCAACGGATGATCCAGTGCACATTGCTTCCGTCGCTAACCGTTTCAGTCGGCTCCGCTAAACTTTTAAATTTTACGAAATTGGCAATGCAAATGAAGGACCTTAAGTAGGTAGTTAAATACAAAGTCGTCGCAAATTAGGTATTAATTCTTTACGCTCGGGCATGACGACGTTTAATTCCAGAAGGCAACTGAAATCGGTTCACAGCTAGGGGGGCAAGGTGGCCTGATGGTTAGCATGACCGTCTCCTGTGACAGAGGTCCCAGGTTCGAATCCGGCCTCAGCCACCCCTGGCATTTTCGGGCAGAGAAGGGCCCTGTGATGTCTCGTGCTCATGTCGATTGTGGCATGTAAAAGAACCTAGGATTTCCGATAGGATTTACCTAGCAAAATTGACCCTCTCTCCTTCTGGCGCCATGGCTAAGGCTGGGTGCGCGTCAAAAAGCTACAGGTTCACATCTAAATTTAGTAGGGAAACGCGTTGTGCGCAGGCGCGTAACGGATGACGACGATCGTCCACTGACGGCAGATGCGTACACTTCTCCGATGCGATCAGTTTTTTACTGAAAGGATTCTGCCTCGACAATCTCGTCCGTCAGCCGAGGGGTCGTCAAAGAACGGGACGGAGCAGTATAGGAGGCTCCTCTAATTTAGATGCTTTTAATCTAAATGAATTTGACGGCCTGTGATGTGATGTGACGTGACGGAAAGGAACGGAGCAGTGTGCTATTAGCTTTACTGCTTTTCTTACTACTAACAGATGCAGCACCACATGAAACAATAAATAAGTAAACACCCATCTTTTCACACGAAACTACCACATTTTAAGAACCGTTTGGCCAGCAAAACGATTGTACTCTACTGTAACTCTTATGAGTTCTTTCTCAATTGCCTGGCATCTGCCGTCACCAGTATGCATCAATACTGATGTGACTGGAAGATTGTGCATGCACTGACCCTGTTAGTCTCAACAAGTTGGGCTTTAATGCCTTCTACTCTAGATATACATCCATTCATTCCTTCCAGAGGTACCTTTTTCAAGTCCTTTTTTAAATTCTATCCCACGTCTGCTCGGGTCAGAGACCAAAATACTATACACTTAGATGTGCTTTAGTGTCTGGTCTTTTAGTCTTTTTGCGGCTTATGTCCCCAGGGAATGGGTTAATCTGAGCAATCGTAGAAGAGTTATTGTTTCCGATATTTTTCTGTTGAATTTGTTACATCATCTGTGAAATATTGAACCTTGATGACTAAAAAAATACATATAAATATATTTGAATAATTAGGCCTATGTTTGAGGGATATTTGAGTAATTAAGCCTAATTTGAGTAATTAAGACTTATATTTGAGGGATTAGGCTTATATTTGAATAATTAGGCCTATATTTTAGTAATTAGCCCTACACACTCGCAGTAGCGAGTTCATTCCGTACCTTGGAAGGACAAACCATTCCCAGTTTTCAGCTTGAGCATGAACTGATGACAAAGTCACAAGTAAAACACTTGGTACTAGCAACTGTGTCCCCTAGCATGATTATATAGTCGGTTCTTCCAGTCATACTCTACTAAAGCTACGTGACCTCCTGCTGAAATCCATAAAGTTGTAATTCTGATTATTTAAACAAGTAATTAAAACGGTTGTTTAAAATGTGTGTAGGTCACAGATCGGGTGCGATTATCACCATGTGGTGAAGTTTTTAAAGCAAAATTGGGAAACCACGTTTACGGTTGTGTCAACTCACTCAGCAATTGCAGCAGGCGCAATCTCTTCTAGGTTTTCCATGCTCCATTCTTCCAAGAATTCCAAGATGGGAGCAGGGTGGGATCCGACCGAGATGTAAGCCATCAATGCCAAGTTCTTCACCAAACCAACGGCACTTCCCTAAATTCAAGAAGAGTGTTTTTACCGAATCGGAACTACATATCGTCCACTTTTAGTTCGACAGAGCAGCAAGATTGATATAGATCAAAAGAGACATGAAAATAAACACAGTTTTGTAATTATTTACCGAATAGCGTGATAACTATGTACATTATCTCCACTCATGTTCATTTCAAAAGTTTGAGATACTTTTAAGTTTACGGCAACTTTCTGATATTTAGTACTGAATATCAAACATTCTGTTTCGGTGTTTCGGTTGGATGTGGTTCAATGGTTTGGTTTGAATGCTAGTTTGCCCAACCCTAAAGTGTCATGGCAACAGCAGAACGACCAAGATAGAAAATATAGAAAAAATAAGCATCAGAATCAGCGTTGCCAGCTTACCTGCAAGCATTTGCCCCCGAAATCGGTTATTTTGTCGGTAGATGGCAGTGTGACTTGCACTGTGGCACTGTCGCTGTTCTATGGTTCGAAAGGGATACCCAAAATGCAACCTGCCTGCACTCACGAATTATACGAGTTTTGTACTAGCAGAACACATTTTGTGTTGCGACAGAGCACATTCTTCTGTATAAAGCATACGTATTGCCACTACACACACTTTACTGCTACACAACTCGGTGTATTGGCTGCACTGGTACACACTGATATGTACTGCCAGAACGCAGCGTCTTTCAGTGAGTGCTGTTTTGAATTATTGTATTTGTGGTGTAGGGCAAAAAACGTGTGAAAAATTAGGCAAGAAAAATGTGGGCGAAAAACATGCAAACTCGTGTAGTGCAAAAATGTGAAAAACTAATGACCCCCGGTGGCATCCCTGTGCTTATGAGCTGGTGCCTAACGACCCTGCGTGTTTTAAGTACATAAACGTTGTCAACTTACTCACATTTAAACAGGTGCTCCTCTCAATCAAGTATAGGCCCAATCAATTGACGAATGGTTTTTAGAAGAGGCAAAATTTTAACGAATAAATAAATACCCACTTACCTCGGGTGTTTCTGCAGGACAAACCATTCCCCACTGGGTGTTGTGGAGTTGTCGAGGTTTGGCCAGTTTTCCTTCTCGGCCTATGGGAGAATTGAGGCGCCGCAAGTGCGAAAGAGTCGAAACATATGTCAGGCGATTCAGAACCTGAAAGGAATGGACACAAAAGCAAATTAAAACAAAAAGTTTTAATAACAATCTACATATCGTAGAAATCAAGATTACTACTTTTAAGATTTAAGTAAGAGCCAACAGCACCGCACATCTGGTAGCGGGAAGCTTTTCAGAACAGCATGCTTCTCGAAGGAGCTGCTTCGAGACCACCTTTATTTCCGCCAACACGAACATGGAAGAATTATAAAAGAAGCGATCGTTAGAAAAGGGGGAGGGGGATCATTAACCGTGGGGAGGGGGGATTTAAATTAAATTAAATTAAATTAATACCGGAAGAAAGCAAGCTTATGTAACCGGTTCACAACAAAACATGGAACAAAAACACTAACACTGAGTCAGATCATATTGTCTTTTCCAACTGCTGGTTGAAGGTGCTGTCACAAGACTTTCTGGGAGTGCGTTCCAAGAATTAATGGCTCTCACAGTGAAACAAGACGCATGATGGATGATAGTTCTGCGTACATGAACATGGAAGTATACTATAGAAGTGATCACAGACAGAGGGGAAGAGGAGTATTAGCGGTGAGGTGGGTTATTGGAGTCACAGTATACGCTGATTGAGTGAGTAAAGCACATGAAAATCTGAGTTTATTAGCCAGTATGCGCAAACATAAAAAAAAAACTAACTTTGGTCGAGCATGGTAATACACGAGCTACAATGCCTTACCAGTATAGAGCAGTGACACGACGTAGTATTATTGTGTATAACTCTATGGTGGAGCAAGTAACTGGGTTAGCTGCAAGGAGCACTGGAGGGAGAAAGGACGATCGTCTTATTGAACCCAATGTTATTAGACTGGATTTCTTAAGCCTATAACGCGCGATTTTTGTTGTTGGAGAAAACAACGTTCTTTTAAGCCTAAGAAAGCCGCTCTCAAAGCACTGTCTTGACTAGAAGTGCCGTTGTTTTCCGTTATATTTTAATCTAGTGCACCTTGTAGCTATTACCTCCGAATGGTGTCCCGTAGCCAATATGACGTCACTTGACGCTGCTCTATCACAAACCGTGCAATCAGCTACTGTTAATACGAATAATAAACTTGCTGCCACAGCAACAGGACTGGCAAGAATCCTGAGGTCATTGACTATCAGCCTAAAAAGGGAGATCATTGAATACGCACATCAAAAGTACGAGGGGAGTATAATATGGCGTAATATTAAATTCTGGACTAATTCTAGTGAATAGTTGGTGTCAACTACACGATTTTATGTTTTATTGTACAATTGCGTAGTTTTACTGTAGAATTTTTGAATTACTATGATTTTGTTGAGTCTTCAGTAATCGGAAACAACCGAGACACCCTTCAAAATTATCCCCTTGCTAACTGAGCACCATTTTAGATCATTATTTTAAACTGGAAAATTAGAGGGAATCTTTAAACATTATTACCAAGACAGAAAGTTGGGGGGGGGGGGGGACCCATGAAAAACACTCAGCGTTACAGACAAAATAAAACTACTTTAAGGGAAATGCTTTACGAGAGTCATGCAATATTTTCTTTTTATAAATTTCTTGGAGCCTAAAAGCATCTGAAGAAAACTAATGCTTGTATAAATGATCCGACTAAATTCTGAACTGGACTAGACGTTTTTTGAAGGAGAAAGAAGTCAAACAAGGGAAACCCAGGGATATGGCAAACCCAGGGAAATAGCAAACCCAGGGATGTGAACCGGGAAATCTCCAATCACCCCAGGGGGATGGGGGGGCGAGATAATGTCCAAAACTGCCCAGATTAGATCCCATAACTACTGAAGGAGCATGGTTGTCTCTCACACTAACTTGGAAAGCATATACTGGTAAGGACTTCGTTAGGGTCACTTTCTAGCCGTCAACCAGATCAGCTCCTTTAGGCAATTAGGATGAGCGCTACTCAAGACACGATGACCACCAGTTCTAATTATGTTACCCGTGCTACACACGGGTGGTGTTGAATGCATGCTTTGCAACCCCACTGGTTAGGTGTGGTACCTCAAGTGTACATCCATGTTCTACCAAATTAGGTTTCTTCAAATTGTTGCGCACACCGGCTAACAAAAACGCCGATTTTCGTTCGCTTCACTCACTCAATCAGCGCTTCGTGTGGCTCAACAAATCCCCCCTCCCCCAACTGCTAATGATCCCCTTTTCTAATGAAACTGCCATTACATTCTTCCATATTCATGTTGGCGGAAGTATGAGCGCATTGCGTGACTCAAATCACCCCCCCTTCCCCACCAGCTAATGATCCTCAATTTCTAATGATCACTTCTATTACAGTCTACCAGCCAAGTTCATGTTGGAGAAATAAATAAGGCTCAAGGCGATCTTGATTTCTATTCGTTGGAATTTAAGGGTAAATGTTTACTAATGGGCAAAATTACGCCACCCAAGCGAAGACGGGTAGTTCTGCTAGGACATATGTATTTTACACGCACCGACCCATAGGTGAGGGTCGGTAAATGGGAAGGCAGTCATTGTCACAACCAATCCAAGCACATTCTTTTCAGAGTATCAGTGAAAAAGAGGGAGCATGTTCATTTTCTGGTACGCACGGTATAGCAATGAAAACGGGCGAGCGTGTTCATTCTTTGCACGGGTAGCAACGAACAAGGGGTGAACGGCGTGAAGGTTAATGTCGATTGGTAGTAACAATCAGTTACAAACGAAATATTACGACATGATTTGTAGACGGAAAACTCTGGCTAACTCTGTTGTGTGTATGTTTTGGGCATGTCTTGTGTTTTAATTTATATAAGATAAAGTAACAGCCAGTATCGTGCACAAATATAACTACACTACGTTTCGAGAGGACAACCTCCCGTCTTCAGGTTAAAATAAACACTAAAACATTTTTCCTGTAACATGGTGTATCATTTGGTATGTTTTATATTTTTAAAAAATTTTTAAAGTTTTAGGCTTTGACCATGCCTGAATGGTTTGTTTTTTAGACTTGGTGACTCGGCAGATACTGCCATGAATTTTTAAAATGTTTTAGTTTATTTTAACCTGAAGACGGGAGGTTGTCCTCTCGAAACGTATTGTAGTTATATTTGTGCACGATACAGGCTGTTACTTTATCTTATCTGCAAAAAGTGCTGAAACTTCTCAATTTTAATTTATATAGCAGGGTGCGTGGTACAGGGCCGGAGCTCATGTGAATAAATTGAAATTGGGCAACTCTGGGCCCCGACGCCAGTGCCACAACAAACGGGACAGTGTGAAGCACAATATGGTGTCCTACTAGACCGGACCAGCTAGTATGATATTATTGCGAGTGTATGTACATACATACCTGTGATACACCTGTCCGACACAAGTAGGCTTTCTTCATGTCTCCCCAATTCCCTGTGGCCAAGGAATAACACAAGCCTTGTGAGATTCGACGAGTGTTGAGGGCCAATTCCATACTGAAGTCTTTGCCTTGATCAATAAATTTTTGGGCATACATGCGCAATTCTTTCGTCAGGTTGCTGAACAAACTAGGTTATACAAAACAAGTAAATACATTCTTAAAAAAGGCCTTAAGGGCTCCTTTATGTGGAAAGATCTTGCTCTCCGAAACCTCATTGCAAGTCTATTGCATTTAGTATTAGCAAGAATTTATAGGGTTGGGGAGGAGAATTTGTGACTGAGACCCCCTACTGAAATGTCTTGGATACATTTGTATTAGTTCAGTCTTAGTTTATAGAGGGCGCCATGTGTTTTATGTGGAAATTTCTACTCACATTTTAGCCTAAAATTAAACTAAAATAAGCGAAACTAGCCTGTATTTAATTATTATTTAGCCTAGCTTAGTTGTAATTTAGTTTACTTTAGATTTGGGCTGAAAAATGAGCAAAAATTACCAGATGGAACATGTGGCGCCCTCTGAAAACTCGGACTGAACTAATACTCGGACTGGACGAATCTAACAGGTTACAATAGGGACCTTTCAGAGTTACAAATTCTCCTCCCAAACCCTATAAATTCTTGGTATTAGTTGCCATTACATTACGTTTGGGGAAACTTGGAGGGGGGGGGAGGGAGGGGGGTCAGGGATGGAAGGAGAATTAATCGGGGGGAATAGAATGTAGTTGGTATATTCAAAAGTCTTCAGAAAACCCAAAAAGGAGAAGATAAGTTGGCTGATATGAGTCATAATACTTTATTAGGGGCCCCGGCCTGCCGCCATGCGCCCTCTCTATAAAATATTACAAAAACACACGACACGACAGAACTAAATAGCATTGTTAAATTATTATGAATTGTTCTTATAAATAGCAACAACGGGAAAAAAATAAGTACAACAATAATATAAAAAACGTGTCGTTAATTCTCGAATTTCCTAATCATCCATGTGTGTGCTCTTGAAAACCATTTAATTAAATTTTATCGGCCTAATGACTCGAAATCCGGTGGTAGAAAAAAAATTGTGTAAATATACATGAACAATTGAACATTCAATCCTACGTACCCCCGAAAAAGGTATGCAAGCAAGGGTCCAGCGACGTCCAGTCGTTTGTTTCCATAGTGATCTCTATCGTCCAATTCCCGGCGACCCAACGCGGCCAACAGGAGACGGTTCACCATATAGCTAAAATAAGAGTTGGGAAATTTTGTTTTTAAACTACAGAACGTGGGCAAAAACAACAAACACTTCAAATGAACTTCATGGATTGCTCGACTAATACATGTTGCTGCGTTATATTCTAGTGCAAGACAATAAATGGGGTGGCCCCCCAAAAAACAAAGAACCTGACTATAACTCCAAATGTCTTTCCAGGTTTTTGAAAAAAAAATTCCAAATAAGAACCACTTTTCTGGTTCCAAAATCAATTCTTGATCCGAAAATGTGGATCCAATTTTCGAATCTACATGGATATACATTTCGCTTGCGCTAAACTATAGAGCAGCGTCAAGTGACGTCATATTGGCTACGAGACACCATTTGGAGGTAATAGCTACAAGGTGCATTAGATTAAAATGTAAGGGAAAACAACGGCACTTCTAGTCAAGACAGTGCTTTGAGAGCGGCTTTCTTAGGCTTAAAAGAACGTTGTTTTCTCCAACAACAAAAATCGCGCGTTGTAGTCCAGAAATCCAGTCTAACAGCATTGGCTTCAGTAAGACGACCTTCTTTTCGCCCTCCAGTGCTCCTTGCAGCTAACCCAGTTACTGGCTCCACCATAGAGTTATACAAAATACTACTACGTTGTGTCACTGCCCTATAGGCCAATACTTGTGACAGCCATTCACAACAAACAGTGTGGTGACATCTCGCATCGACAACAAACAACACCAACGCCAGAACCCAAGGAAACCTACGAAGCAGCTTCAAAGATGAATCCTGTTTAAATACAGGTTGGTCCATAAAAAAACGCAACAGCGAATTGTTCTAAGTCCAAACCTTTTTGTTAGCACCTTCCATAACCGTAAAGGGTCAGATGAATTCTAATAGAATGGGTAGTTTTGAAAATCCCTTTACGGTTCTGGAGGGTGCTAACAAAAAAGGTTTTTTACGGACCACCCTGTATGTTTAAATATGTAATGAAAGGCTCTACTCCTACTTACGTTACTTGTAGCAAATTTGTTAAACAGTTTCTGCCACTGCCCTTCCCCCGGCGATAAATAATGACCGCTCCCTCTACGATCCCATAGCAATAAATCGTCCAACAACTTCAAGGACACGCACTGTTACCGTAAAGTAACGTTCGTTTAGTGCTGCAACACCGGGAACTTCAATATTGAGCTATCACGTTTTTGTGCATGTCGGTAACACTAATCAGTGCTATGGAAACATAACATCATCTTTTTCTTACACTATAAACCAAAGTCTCATAGCAGAAATGAAGCAACCACAACGAAACCGCCCTAAAAAGAAGTTGAAATTGGCACATTGTTGCCTCGACTAACAATTTGCTGAAACAATTATCCTTCTAACCAAACACCGTGGTAATCTTAATGGCAAGTATTACACGACGTCATGCACACTGCTTTTTCACACGGTACGCATCGCTTAAGCCACAGCAAAAGACTGGGAGTGGGGGGGGGGGGGGGGAGTGAGCTGTTATCATTAAGCATACGATTACGCATTAACTCAACCTAAAAGAGAATATCTGGGGGTGTTTGCTATTAATTCAAATAACCATCCACATTCAACTACGTATAGCAAAGAGGAGGTAAGGGAAGGAAACCAAGAGGAGGGGAGAGGGGAGGGAGAGGATTGGCGGAAAGGGGGGAGTGTTACACAAACAAAAATCGACTGTTGCAGTGAACGAGGCAGCACCGAGCAAATACTGGGAAACAACCACGGGTCAAACAAATCCCGGGCGAAACCGGGTACGATGCTAATAACATAATAGAATGACGGCCAGAAGAAAAACTCCTGTGGCCCAGCAGGTGAACAAAAGTCTGATAAAGGTTATAAGGTTCATAAAAATGTTGCTTGAAGGTTGCAACAGATGCAGCCTTTACGACATGTTCCGGAAGGCAGTTCCAAGGTGTAATGGGTCTAAACCAGATGGAAAACTTTCCACAGTTTGTTCTAACCCTAGGTTTAAGTAAGGTTTAGCAATGACCGCTCGTTTTATGCATTTCGTTCACGTTCAAGTGTTCTCTAAAAGAGCGAGACAAATCGTTATGAGAAAATTTAAAACAGAACAAGTATGTCTCCATAGACTCTTCGCTCTTCCAAAGAGATAAGGTGGATTCGTTCCAGCCGTTGCTCGTAAGGCAAGTGACGAATACCAGCAAGAAATTTTGTTGTTCTTTTCTCGCACGTTTTCCACACAAGCAATATGCATTTCTGGTATCCTGGTGACCAAATTTGGGCGCAGTAACCCACAATAGGTCGAATAAAGACAAAATGTTATGCGCGACGCCCGAGTTTCGAACGGAAAAATGCTCTTTAAAGAAATAAATCTAACGGCTTGAATTTTGTAGACAGTGTTTTCAGCGTGCCTAGCGACAGTTTTAGAAAGTTAGTTTTGGATGACGTGGCTCGAAAGCTGCATCAAAGCGAGCGTAAAGCCTTCATAAATATTAGGAAACTGTGTCTGTCCCAAGCATGCTTATAGAAGCGGTTCCTCCAGTCCAAAACTCACCTAAGCCGATTCACCCCTTGCATGGACCCAAATCTCTTGCAGCGGTGTGATTACACAATTTATCTACAGTGGCGAGATCTCGACGAACTCTTACACCCCACACGAAAATCTAACTCCTTCCTTTAAGAAATCAATGACCGAGGGTACACGGAGGTTTCTTTACGTCACTTTATCTTAAGTCGCTTTAGGAGAGAGGTGGTTACACGGACATTCAAGTTGGAGTTAGTTAAAACGACTACGGATACACGGTAGTTTCTGCTAAGTCGCTGTAGCACCGCGTTTATCTAATTCCCCATCAACCAAACTCCTCTCTATTCCCATTCAACTAGCTGGGCTTTCGACTTCGTTTTAAGGAAGTGACAGGATCAGCCCTAAATTCGTGACGTACAAGCAATCACCGCTCGTTTTACGCATTTCGTTCAAGTTCAAGTGTTCTCTATAAGAGCGAGATAAATCAAAGGCAAGCAATCTTTCGAGCGACGTAGAAAGTGGGTTAAAAGTGGGTACATTGTAGGTTGTTAAAGCTCTTCAACTCCTTACGTCGACGTAACGAGGTGGTTTGAGATAAAGCGACTTGAAAGTGTTCTTAGGTGGTTACACGGACGTTCGCAAATCACTCTAAGTACTACTACATCGACATAAGTTAAAACGACCTAAGGTAAAGCGATATAAGAAACCTCCGTGTACGCTCAGTTAAAACAGCATGTCAATCAGAAAGACGGTTTACCTTCGATGCTAACTTCAAAAATTAGATCCCAACACTAATTTCTCTAAGGAACAGGTCGAATTTATTTATGTGATGAGTGGGGGGGGGGGGGGTGGAATCCCCTCCTCCCTCATCCCATCTGCGCAAAGCCATCAAATCGACCTAATATTTGTGACAAAACTCGCTGCTTAAGATGGGTAATTTCAACGCTGTATGAATTACTATACAAATCGGAAGGGGGGGGGGGGAGTTCTTACCCTATGTAATAGGCTTTTTTCGTTTCACAAAAGTCACTGATTCCAGCATGAGGCAATAATTCTTTTTGCAAAACTTCCTTTGCATACTTGATACGTTTGTCTCTGGTTACCCCTGGGCGGGACCCTCGCGAACCAATGAAATTCAGTGCCACGTTCTGGTCCTGAATCACGAACGCTTCATCAAGAGAAGGTTTAAGCTGCAAATATAAAAAAAAAGTTCTACATTATATCTTACACTACAAGCCAAAGTTTTAGTGTTAAAAGAGAAAGCAAAGCAGAGTCGACAATCCATTGAATCGAGCAAGTTGTTGTTGTCTATTGTAAGCCAAGAGCCAAAGAAAAAGTACCGTTAAAGAGTCGAGCTTGGAAAGTCAGCTACTAGATGTCACCAGCGACCAGGCACGTGGCTCGCTCAAACAAAAAGCAGATAGGTAGGGGGAGAGGTAGGGAAGGGGAAAGGAGGAAGTGAGGGAAGCAAATGAAAGGAGAGGG
>JAHWFP010069927.1:5165-22379 GCA_023313725.1 Lithobius niger | reverse complement strand
GGGGAGAGGAGGGAGAGGATGCGAGGAAAAGAGAGGGGACAGATAGGGTAGGAGAAAAGGGGAGGGGAGAGAAGGTAGAGGATGCGAGGAAAGGAGAGGGGACAGATAGGATGAGGAAAGGGGAGGGGAGAGGAGGTAGAGAATGCGAGGAAAGAAGAGGGGGCAGATAGGATGGGAGGAAAGGGGAGGGGAGAGGAGGTAGAGGATGCGAGGAAAGGGAGAGTAGCCAAATTACCCGTCTCAGTGAACGTCCCCTCTCCCCTTCTGCATCAACCAGCAAGTAAATCTTGAATTAAAAAAAATAAGACACATAGCCTACGTGAATCACCTCGGTGCGCAACCCATAAGAAAGTAAAGCTCAAATTACTATAAATAAACTTTACCTCTCATTGGCAGCCGACAAAATCATTCTGACTCAATTAAAACTAGCTCAAAATTATAAAAATTGCTTGTCAACCCTTTTCTTCAAAACGATCATGCTTACTACTACATCGTTCGAAACAAACCGCGTGCTGAACAAGAGGCTCTCATGGTTGTTATCCGAAAGGTGCACCGCTACCAGGAATGTGTTTGAGTAGCTGTAACGCTGCTAAAACTGCAGGCCAGAATTGCATCAGGAGATATTATTAAACTACTATAGTAATTTTAAAGCATTGATGATAATAAACAATAATTTAATTTTTTGTGTGTTGCGATTCATATTCAATTACTTTTTCCAGGGTGTATGGGTTTTTAAAAGTACCCTGCCGATAACCACGTTTTCAATCCCTATACGCTCGGACTCCGAAAAAAGGCAGGGTAGTCACCCGATTTCGTTTAATAATTAAAAGAAAAATGACATTGCAATTCAAAAATATATCGCCCCAGATCCAGTTTTTAAAAATATAGGTTTTTATAGGTTATTTTTACAAAAATATAGGTCAGAAATAAAATATAGGTTTTTATAGGTTGACTGCGACCCCAGTTTCGCCGAAAATTGATCCTGTTTCGCCGAAAGTTAAACTATGATTAAAATTCCCGTTTCACCAAATCAATTTATCCTTTCAAAATTTAACATTGGAGGTGTTAAAGATGCATTCTTAATTGGAAGAAATTTGTAGATTAGTTGCGGTTTCTGATGTTGTACGTTTAGCAGCAGCGAGCATGGCAGCGCGAGCGAGGCACGTGTCGTATAGTGTCCGTGGCCTATCTTGAGTTCTCCGCAGAACGAACACAGATAATCGATTGTACGTTTTGAGTTAGCAGAGTGCCTTGTTGATATCCAAGATGGTTACAAAAACAATGGCGGCCATCGATTAAAGCCACCCCCTCCAGGAAGACGTAGCCGCTCACAAAATACTTGCAGGACTCAAGATACGCCGCGCACACAATAATTTGGGAGTAAATTATTAAAGAGAAGGATTAAAATTCGCTGAAACGGGATTCGACGAAAAAGCGGCTGTACACCGCGGAGGAGGGGGGGTGGAGAGTTGGGAGTGGAACCACTTCCAGTAAATAAAACTTAAAACTTACCATTTCCATCAATTCCGGGTCATCAAAATTGTATAAAATGTGTTCCAAAATGTCCCGATCAGCCACGAAGCCCAGCGCACGAAATACTACCATGATGGGAATTTCTTGCTTGATGTATGGCAGAATAGCGACAATTCGCTGTCCGACACCACTCTTCTTTAAGCTCTGGAGGAAAAAACATGAAAAGAAGTAATTACTTAAGGAATTTAAAGGTACGTTCCTCTCAGCGCCATTTTTGCGATCCTCCACATCAAGTACGGCCCCCAAAATTCTATTTTCTTACCGTTAGCCAATCCCTTGCTAAAAATCCGTTTTAAAATGTGGCGCCTACAAGATTTTCTGTTGAATATTGGGAACTGATTTAATAGAGCGGCGTCAAGTGACGTCATATTGGCTACGAGACACCATTTGGAGGTAATAGCTACAAGGTGCACTAGATTAAAATATAACGGGAAAAAAACGGCACTTCTAGTCAAGACAGTGCTTTGAAAGCGGATTTCTTAGGTTCAAAAGAACGTTGTTTTCTCCAACAACAAAAATCGCTCGTTATAAGCTTAAGAAATCCAGTCTAATAACACTGGCTTCAATACGACGATCTTCCTTTCTCCCTCCAGTGCTCCTTGCATCTAACCCATTTACTGGCTCCACCATAGAGTGATACAAAATAATTCTTGGTCGTGTCACTGCGTATATGATCCTTTGCGCGCTTACAAAAACCATGACTTTTCATCTGTATGTGTGCATGTACTAATTTTTAATCGTTTGGTAATAATTATTGTGAGATCAAAAACCTAAAGGACTAATGCGGTAAAATTAAAATTATTTATCGCTGAAGAAAAATAGATCGCTGAAGAAAAATCATAAGATACTAGGCTAAAAAATTATAAAGTGTGATGTTAAAAAACGAAAATCATTCCGGTTTGCGCCTACTTAATTTTTGCATTCGTGCTGTTTCGTTTACTACATCCAAGGCCAACCGAGATAGTAGCTGCATTCCACGCTGTGATGTACTGCAACTGCTATCTTAGTTGACCTTGTATTACTGCACAAAGTCTCGTGAAACGTTGTGATGGTAACATGCACGGATGCCACACACCAAATTTGTATCTTTAATTTCTAGACTAAACTTTAACTACTATAGGGCAGTGACACAACGTAGTATTATTGTGTATAACTCTATGGTGGAGCCAGTAACTTGGTTAGCTGCAAGGTGCACTGGTGGGAAAAAAAGGAAGGTCGTCTTACTTAAGCCAATACTATTAGACTGAATTTCTTAAGCCTATAACGCATGATTTTTATTGTTGGAGAAAACAACGTTCTTTTAAGCCTAAGAAATCCGCTCTCAAAGCACTATCTTGACTAGAAGTGCCGTTTTTTCCCTTACATTTTAATCTAGTGCACCTTGTAGCTATTACCTCCAAATGGTGTCTCGTAGCCAATATGACGTCACTTGACGTGGCTCTATACGTCAAATGTTGAAGTCAAGAATTTCTAGCCGGTTCAAATCCTAACTAAGGCCCACTGGGATATAATATCTTACCTGTTCGCCTCTTGCCATCATGTTGACCCAAAACGTGCTCGTAGGTCGGGACGAATGTTCTAGATTTGATCGAACTTCAGCCGTGTACGTATACTTCGACTCGCGATGTGCGAACACATAAACGGAGTTGGTCGCCATCTTTTCTTGGGCTATGATGACCTAAAAAAAAAGGAAATTAAAAAAAAAAACAGACACGTAATTTTTCCTTTGCAAACAAAAATTTTAAATCGCCAATCAACGAAGAAACATAATGGAGCTAAAGTTTTCGTTTAATACTAATTAGCGAAAGTATCCGTCTTCACAATCTCTCCTATAGAGCAGTGACACGACGTAGTATTATTGTATATAACTCTATGCTGGAGCCTTAATGGATTAGATGCAAGGGGCACTGCAGAGAGAAACAGAAGGGCGCCGATGCTGTTAAGAGTGATTTCTTAGACCTAAAACGGGCGATTTTTGTTGTTGGAGAAAACAGCGTTAATTTAAGCCTAAGAAATCCGCTCTTCCGTTGTTTTTCCCTCCATTTTTATGTAGTGCACCTTGTAGTTATGCCCTCCAAAACCCATACTGGTGCCAATATGGCGGCAAATGTCACTGCTCTATAGTGTCCACGGCCCATCTTGAGTTCGCTCAGAATGAACACAAATAATCAATTGTATGTTTTTGGTAGCAGAGTGCCTTGTTGATATCCAAAATAGTTACAAAAACAATGTTGGCCGTCGATTAAAGCCGCCCCCTCCCCTAAGCCGCATTATTTTGTCATTTTCAGCTGGCTTAACAGAAATTTCGGCTAGCCACAAATTTTATGGCCACCACCGACCAACTATAAATTCGGCTAGCTGGCGGCTAATTTTCGGCTAAATCAATGAAATGAAGCAAAGATATCAACGACGAAATAACTGCGTGATAAGAAAATAACGAAATGGAAGGGGGAAGGGGACATAGGCCTGATGGATTTTTAGATGAATCAGAAATGAAAAAAGGAAAAATTTGCGAAAAATCCTCAAATTAAAAATCAGAGCCGCATCACCACTCTTATATTTTTTTAAAGTAATGATTCCACGGCGATGTGTCCTGGAATATTATTACTCGAACCCTAAAATCGACACAAAAAGTAACCATGCGTGCTAATGACCACACATATATACACGCACACATAAGTTGTTGGCAAGCAAATATGGTTTTAAAAACTATGAAAAATAAGGCTGCCGAGAGCAGCTTACCGTTTGAGACAAGTTACAACTATAGGGCAGTGACACAACGTAGTCTTATTGTGTATAGCTCTATGCTGGAGCCTTAATGGGTTAGCTGCAAGGAGCACTGCAGAGAGAAACAGAAAGGCGTCATACTGAAGCCCATGCTGTGAAGAGTGATTTCTTAGACCTAAAACGCGATTTTTGTTGTTGGAGAAAACAACTTTATTTTAAGCCTATATAAGAAATCCGCTCTCCCGTTGTTTATCCCTCCATTTTTATGTAGTGCACCGTGTAGTTATGCCCTCCAAAACCCATACTGGGTGCCAATATGGCGGCAAATGTCACTGCTCTATAATTTCATGACTGTTTCGTTTCATTTTGATGCTTTAAAACTTCAAAATTTGCGGCTCTAGCCGTATTTTTTTTCGGCGGCTATCGGCTGACTCAGAAAAATGCGGCGTGGCGGCTAACGGCGGCGGCTGAGGGGTATACCTCCAGGAAGACGTATCCGATCATAAAATACGTGCAGGACTCAAGATATGCCGGGCACACAATAAACTAATCGAATCCTTGGTGTCGCACAAGGCCAATTAATCTATTTTACAGTGTTAACACATTTTAGATACACCTATCAAAAAGTTTTTAGCTGCAAAACAAGATGAAAAGCCCAAAAGGTTCACAAAATCATGCACTGGATTGTGACGTTTCGTATATTCTGTTAACCGTTAACAAACATAAAAATTTTTAAAAACCAAGTGCTTTAAGCCATAACAAGAGCACTAAAAAAACACAAAAATCCATTGAAACATGAAACAATCAAGCAGCAGTCATAGGCTTTACACAAAAAACAGATCCTAAGGCCCGTATTCTGAACGCTGACTAAAACTCGTACTTGACTTGAAATGACGTCACACCTATTTAGTGCCATTCACCACCAGAACTCCTTTTGGATACATTTGGGAGAAATCGGGTGGAAGAATGGCACTTAATGGGTGTGACGTCATTTCAAGTCAAGTGCGAGTTTTAGTCAGCGTTCAGAATACGGGCCTAAGTCATTGTTAATGTCCTTCCTTTGTTTCTAAGTTAGGTTCTGTTTCTTGTGTAAAATTTATGACTGCTGCTTTGATTTTACTGGACGATAGATGGCGATGTAGCCACAATGGTAACTTTCTCAGCCATGACAAGCTACCTTTAAGCAGCAACACTTAGAAAAAAACAAAACACCCGTCGTAGCAACCGGGTCATTTCTCTTCATAGCGACACTTCACTTACTTTTTCTGATCCGTCAATAATGAAGTATCCTCCCGGATCAAGGGGACATTCCGTCAATTCCTGCAAATCTCGATCGGTTAACCCGTTCAGCAGGCAATAAGTAGACCGCAGCATGATCGGAATCTTTCCCATGAACGTTTTGGGATGGTGAGTGACAACTGTGTCTTCCCCTTCTCGAGTTATCGTCTTTGTAATGTCGACGTACAGAGGGGCACAATAGCTATTATGGTAAATAAACCAAAAATTAATTTTGGCAACAAATGCTACAACTAAGGGACCGGTCATTATTTATCAATAGATATCAAACACTGAAAGTCTACAATAACGAGACTCCGATATCTACAAAAATCTACTTTGAAAAATAATGATACACTTACGCCAGGTTTCTTAAGCGTGCCTCATTGGGCATGAGCGGAGCTGGGGAGCCGTCCTTCTCCCAATGTGTCGGTTTCGATAAATAAGTTTGCTCAAACTTAATGGTGAAACGGGGCTAAAATTAAAACAATTAAAAAAAAATACATTAGTAGTTTATTTTATTAGCGTGTATATCTTTTTCCAAATTTTTTGTGGGTGTGTTCTATTCCAGTATCACATTTATGTATTCTTTTATTTGTACGACTAATAAAATGACTGTTTCCGCAAACGAAATTTAGTACCAATATTAAACATTTATAAGGCCACGCAGAATCAATAAAACGGTCCTGAGGCATGCGGATTTAATTTTTATATTTTTATTTATTGAAAATGGTGGTGATGCGAGACGAACAGAAAAAAGCCACGCAGATTCTTAAAGTCAACACGACGTCATCATCTACTATAGCACGCGCCATGGCTGTTTGCTGACGTGCATACCACGTGACTGGGCTAGTCCAATCAGACGGCCAAACAGCCGTTGTTCTCGTTCGTCATTGGCTAAGTCATGGTGACGTCACGGCAAACAGCTATTGCGCATGGTTGTAATATGGTTGCATTTGCATCATTTTTGAATTTACGTTACTAATGCGTAATGTTGTACTAAATTACGAGGTTAAATGGGAGCTTGTGAATCACAGCAATTAGCCTAAAAATCATCATTCTGAAAGACGAACTTAACGGGACGGAAAGCCGAAGCCTCGGCCTCTGGTTCCAAAGGTTGTGGGTTCAATTCCCCGCTCAAGCAGTCTAACATATAAGTCCAAAAGGCAACGTAAATACGTTAAGACGAGCTTAAAATGCGCGATGCGCATTAATGTTTTTTTTTTAATTGAAAATTGGAAAAAAAAAAGGTAAAATGTGAAACGTCTTCTTGCTGAGCCATACTGATACGGCCAAAAAGGAACGTCAACAGGTAGCATTCAACACCTGTATACATACATGTAAACATACACTATCCATTCGCCACTGGAGGGACGCGTATTTACCGCGCCATACTCTAAGTAAAACGTATGGAACACTTAAACGTGATCAATAAGGAATTAAATGTTACCTAAAGTGTCCGCGGACTATCTTGAGTTCAACGCAGAACGAACACAGATAATCGATTATACATTTTTGCAGCAGAGTGCCTTGTTGATATCCAAGATGGTTACAAAAACAATGGCAGCCGTTGATTAAAGCCGCCCCCTCCAGGAAGACTAGCCGCTTATAAAATAACTGTAGGACTCAAGATGCGCTGCGCACACAATAGGACGTTTCCTTTTGTCCGTGTCAGTATGCCTCAGCGGTAAGACCTCGGCCTTCAGTTTCAAAGGTCGTGAGTTCGATCTCCGCTCAGGCATTCTGACATATATCTCGAAAAGGCAACGTAAATAGGTTTGCGTCTGTATTTATTTAAGGAGAGGTTGCGGCGGCTGAACAAAGTCAACGAAGCTTTGGCTTTATTTTTTTTAGTAAAGGAGCGGTTGGGGAGGCAGAACAAAGGCAACGAAGCCCTCGTCGAAGCCTGAATTTTTTTCGGTTTGGTGAAGGAGGGGTTGGGGGAGAGAGAAGTCAACAAAGCCTGAGTATTGTCAAGGGGGTTGTCAAGGAGGTTGGGGCGCATCTGCCATTGGGGAATAGCACTCGGATCCGTCCAACCACAACATCACTCCTTGCCAACGTCATCACTGCCTCTTTTGTTATTATTATTATTATTATTATGATTATTATTTACTTACCGGATTGTCCACTTTACCGGTACGGTGCGTTGCTTCTGCTTGCAACTCGATCAGTGGCGAATCCTCGACAATTCGTTGCACTGACGTTTGGACGAATTCGTCGAATGAATCAAGCTGTTGACGGACCAATCCCTTGTCGGAGAAATAGGAACCAATCACGATCCAGGCTGCTTCTTGCCACAGATCCACAGTCACGTCCGATTCGTCCAGTCCGTCATCTGAATAAATTATGAAAATTAAATTTTCGCATCAACCAATCAGGGATTGTAAAGGTGCAGCTTTATAATATTGGAGGCAGTAGCTTGCACAGACTGCTCAGAGAGGGCAGGGGCAAGTTTTAGTAAAAGTGCACAATTTTTTCACTTTTTTTTGCAATTTTCTTAGGGACCGGCCATTATTTATGGCCCGGGGGGGGGGGAGAAATGAAAATGTGACAACCAAATTTTCGACGATCCCTCTCCCTTCGAGAGACACTGGAAAAAATTTTGACCCCCCCCCCATACTCGAGGTCCAAAAATAATGTGACCCCCTCCCCCTCCCCCCCCCCAACACAAAAAAAAGGCGCTTTTCGTGTGCCTTTTGAGACAGTCTGCAGATGGTTTTCTGCAGCCAACATTACTGCTGCAGCCAAATTAAGTAAGTAGCACTCTGCACCCAACAAGTTTCCACTAGTTGTACGGTAAACATGATTCGTTGTTAAAGACACGTTCGGTTTAAAAAAACTATATTCTATAAAATACCGATGTCCCTTTACACACCCATCTTGTATCAAGTTTCATACAATATACTATGATGAACACACTGTTTGCTTGTATGCCCACATCTGTAACGTTTGTCGGCGAGAAAGCGAGAAACCAGGTGGCAACTACGGAGTTTATTGAAAAAAAAAACTATATTTGCAGTATTGATTTTACTAGCTTCAAAAGGCTCAAATTAACTAATTAATGAGGACACAGCCAATAAAAACGGCTCAAATTAACTGAGCAATGAAGAGGTGGTAGCTTACAGTACCTTCCTAAACGACCGAACAGATCGCACCAGTGTTAGAGAAAGTTTGGCTCCAAACTTGACGTCGCGCGTGCGCAGTGATGTCGCGTCAGCCGTTCAGTACCTTCCTAAACTAGAACACAGCTCAACAAGCTCAGCAGAGTATGCGAAACGTCACACCTTCGCCGCGACCAGAGCTGCCTAATGGATTTGACCAGAATTGGCTAATAGATGTGACCAGGCGAGAGCAATGCCAAATTGCGAACCATATCAGGGAGGTGGCTTGCTGGGGTGGAGGTTTGAGCATGCGCGAGGTAACAGTTTTGACGAAACAGATTCTTCGCTGACGATGGTGACGTCAATCAAGCCACATCAACACGGATATTAGCAGGGAATGAGCCAAACTGTCACCAATAGTGGTGCGTTTGGTTCGCTCTGTTTGGTCGTTTAGGAAGGTACAGAATGAAAGAGGGCGAATGGGTTCATTCTTGGCACGGTTGTTTAGGTTTAAGAATGAGCGTTGTGAAGTACCGTCAATAAGCTCACGTAGTAAATAAATTCAAACTCGGAAAAAGGGGCGATCGGCCGACAATGTGAACGAATATGCTCTGTAACAATCAGTAACAAACTATTTATTTATTTATTTATTTATTTATACAGAATGCTTTCACCCGAAGTCTTGCGCTCTCGTACAGAACTACTTAAAAAACTAAAATATTGCATCAACCATACTGGCTATTACAGCCGAGAAAATAGTTTCACATTTGGTTAAGTATAAGGCTAAAGGCAATCTTAGCGTTTGTGGCATAAAAATCGCAATTGGTGGCAGGTCAGGTCAAAACCACGAGAATGCACTGGGGCTTTCTACACGAAGTGGCGTTCTTCTGCGTCTGTTGGTTGTCCGCCGCCAAATCGCCTGCAAGCGCCCCATACGCGTTACTTTTCAGTGTCATCTTCCGACTTTAGTGCCACAGATCCTGTTAAGTCATCGATCGCCACGTTAAGCTACTAAGTACCTCAGCGGCATCGTTTCCTATGTCTGCTCTCGAATGGGGTCAGAATCGTCGGGAAGCGCCGTGAAAGGCCAATTTGCGCGTTTGTTGCCTGAAAGGTGCCGTTGATTCAGAGGTACCGTTTTTTTTAGCGATTTGTGGTGCACGTTCTGTGGAGGGTCTGCACCAGTCCTTACAATCACTGCATGCACGGCCGCTGTTGCGGGCTTATCGCGCTTGGTATAAAGGCGGAGAAACAGGAAATTAAGCCACACGCGGCGCCCTCCATTGAAAACACTATTTTCTTTCCTAAAATCAAACACCAATGGAGGTTTCCAATGGAGGGGAGGGGGGTGTTCACACCACACAATGGGGGAATTGGGGGAGGGGGCCTCGGGTGGGGGGGGGGGGGGATCAGACCACACGACGGGGGAAGGAGGCGGCTTTTCATTTCATGCTGCTCAGTAGTATTTCGCTCGCGTTTGTGGGAACCAGCTACGCCGGGGGTACAGCTAGTTTAAGAAAGTAGACCAATAATTTGCGTTAGCAAATATAAACTAAGCAATCTTTAAGGCCCTAAGAAACACATGCACGGGTTCAGAGCTAGAAGTTAGAAATCATCTGCAATTCCAACATGGCGGCGATTTTAGCTCTGCCGGGTCGCAACGAAAACAGTCAGTAATACACGAGTTCAGAAGCTATTGGAAAAATTGTTTCGGCAAGGATTACAAGACTGCAAGCATTTACTCAAACGATGTTGGTTTTAGCAAATCCAGGTAGCGTTGTTACCATGGATTAAATTCAAGCTGCGAGAATGCAAAGGCGTGTGTTTCTAAACAAGAGGGAAGAGTGAGATGGATTTCTGTAAGCCACGCCCCAAACGTCATCAAAAATGATCAGTTTAGAAACAGCACTACCTCACTGATCTTCTCAACACACGAAAAAATAGCAATAATGGCTGCCACGTCTGTTTTCAGCGAGAGAAATGTGTAAGAACATAATACAAATGCTTATTAATCTCTGTTTAATTGGATTTTGTTTCTAAATTTAGACATTTTCCATATCTCACTTCCTACAGTTTAGAAACACGACCATCTCATCTACTACTGGTAGATGGGGTGTGTTTCTAAACTAGAGGGAAGAGTGAGTCAGATTCCTCTAAGCCACGCCCCTCAACGTCACCAAAACCGATCAGTTTAGAAACACCACTGCCTCACTTGTCGTTCTCAACATCAGAAAAATTAGCAATAATCGCTGCCACATCTATTTTCAGCAAGAGAAATGTTATTAAGAACATAATACAAATGGTTATTAATCTATGTTTAATTGGAATTTGTTTCTAAATTTAGACATTTTCCATATCTTCACTTCCTACAGTTTAGAAACACCTCCATCTCAGCTAATAATGCGTGATGGCAGCCATGTTGGATCAGTAAGCGAGTGAGAAAAAACTTGCCTCACTTCCCTCAGCAACATCTCAGCTCCATGACGTCACGCCTACGTAAAGTGGGAGGAGTTTGGACCAGTCTCCTCGAGTTAAGAAACAGTTTTCCTCACTTCCCTCAGACATCCCTCTAGTTTAGAAACGGCACCATGGCAGCCATGTTGGATCAGTAAGTGAGTGAGGAAAAACCTGCCTCACTTGCCTCAGCAACATCTCAGCTCCATGACGTCACGCTTCAGTAAAGTGGAAGGAGTTTGGATCAGTCGCCTCGAGTTAAGAAACAGTTTTTCTCTTCCCTCTAGTTTAGAAACACCACCATTTCTGGAGGAGTATGTGTAGGGGGGGGGGGGGGTCGTGGGAGTTTATATCAGAAGCTAGATGATTACTGACGTAATACTAGCTTAGTAATACCAGTTACAACATACATGCGTAATGATAAATAATTACAGCCCGCCTTAATTTGATAATCTATTAGCTATTTCATAATTTAAAACAAGTTTACCTTCGTCATCAGAGTTCCACATTGTATTTCGGAAACCGGATAACCAATTTTTCACTAGTTCCTATAGTCAAAATCGGGATTGTATTCGCCGCCAATTGACATTTTCTTCCTTCCTTTCATGTACCAACAACCTCTGTCAACGAGTGGACCATTCCTTGGCGCCCTGTTTGCCGTATTTTGCATGTTTTTTAATTATTCAGTCTGCATTTAGTTCTTCCTAACAGAGTATTCCGATTTTTCTTTAAGTGTTTGTTTTTAATTTAATTTCGCTTTTATGGGATAGTTTCCTGAACGCTTAAAACAAATACAGTCCCCCCCCCCCCAAAAAAAAAGACAAGAATTTAACGTGTTTAACCACTGTTCTTTAAATTCATGCTGGAGGGTGCACAACTACAAGTTCTTCTCATTCAACGTGTTAGTGATTACATCAAGTTGCTAAGTATACGACGGGCTTTCGCAGAATTAAATGCTTCCCAGTCCCCACCCCCCAGCCACTCGGAATAATCACGTATATTATAGAGTTCCTAAATGTGTTTTTTTAATGGTATTACTAGTTAGTGAATGAATTTCGTTTTGTGAAATTACTGTACAATAACTACAATTTACGCTTTCAGTAAAAAAAAAAATCTACCCAAAACAAAATTTGTAAAGGACTCCCGCCAAGCTCTTCGGCCGTGTGAAATCGTGATATCAAACGCCAAGCTCTTTCGCCAAGCTAATCTCATCGAGTAAAAGTTCGAAGGTTAAATGAATACATGAAAATATATTTTCATAATTTTCAGTTATTTCATTTAACGTTTGAAGTCTTGGTCGGTGGGATTAACTTGGCGAAAGACTTGGTGCTTGATATCACGACTTCAAACGGCCGAAAAGCTTGGCTTGAATCCTCAACAAGTTTTGTTCTGGGGTAGATATCATATGATTTTGGGTCAAATGGTTAAAAGTAATTTTTTTTTCTTAGTAATTACGAGATGGAAAAAACAAACCCTTTTTTTGGTCCCTTTTTTTTTTTTTTGTTTTTTTTTTTTGGCTTTAGTTCCGTTTGGAGGACATCAGTCAGATTTCATGTGGACTTAAGCTACCAAGCCAAAGTAAGAGAGGAGGATACGAGGCACGACCAAATCCGCTGTTGATTGTGCCGAGCCATGTCATTGTTGGATATTGTTGTTGTAAGCCAATTGGTCTGTTATCTTGGTTTTTGGCTTGACCTTCAACTCCAGTGGACCCATGACGTGGTGGCCGTTAGGGAGACTATCAGTACCCTAAAGCACCGAACAGAACGAACCAAACGCACCACTGTTGGTGACAGTTCAGCTCATTCCCTACTATAGCCGTGTTGATATGGCTTGCTTACGTCAACCATCGTCGGCGATGAATCTGCTTCCGGTTCCTCACGCATGCTCAAAAGCTCCATCACTGGCAATCACTCCAAACCACCTCCCCGAGATGGTTTGCAATTTGGCATTGCTCGCGCCTGGTTGCATCCATTAGTCTAGCCTAGTCCAATCAATTAGCCACGTCTGGTCACGTTAAAGGTATGACGTAACGATTGCTCTATAGAGCTTGTTGATTTTGCTGAGCTGTGATTGCAGTTTCGGAAGGTACTGAACGGCTGATGCAACATCAATGCGCACGCGCTACGTCAAGTTTGGAGCCAAACTGTCTCTAACAGTGGTGCGTTCTGTTCTCTCTGTTCGGTCGTTTAGGAAGATTCTGTATCACTTCTCGGACCATTGTCTTGAAATCCTTTCCCTTTGCTGACTATCATGTCCCTGGGCTGGTTAGTTCCAGGCAGGCCATTAAGAGCGTACGATGTACAGGTTGCGCTGAATCACTGCCTCAGGGTCACGCTGCCTGTTTGACATCTACTCCTTCCCGCACGCTGATGCTGATCAGGGTCTGTCAGCGTGCGGTGGTGCAGGGTCAGTGACCCTCTGGGTCGTATTCTCGTCGACTACATGTCCCTGATGCAGGGTGCCCGCGATCTGCTCGGTGCATCTGGCATCGGTGCTTCACTTCTTCTGCACGAGGGTTTGAGCGGATTCTCTACAGCTTTCTTCGTTACTCCCCCCCCCCCCGGCTCCGTGGCTGTGTGTAATGCTGCGGTCGCTGCTTTGCTGGACGATAAAGCTTCTACAGGGGCTACGCAGCTGGGTACTTTGGTCTACTGTGACGCATCCTTTCACAAAGACGGGTTGGGGGGGGGGGGGTTGTTTGCGTTCCAAGTCTGCACTTGGAATACAAGTACACCCTCTACTCTCTTCCTTCTGCATTCATTGAGGAGTTGTTTGCCATAAGGGTGGCCCTGGACATTGGCTTTGACTTGCAGCTGCCCGAGTTTTGTGTCCTTTCTGACTCGTTGGCGAGTCTGGACTTCCTGATGCGGTGCTTCCAGTCCATGTACTCTACCCATCCGATTGCCTTTGGTAGTGGATGGAGGCTCGTCACCGTTTCTCGGATGGTCAGTTTGCCTCAATCGGCTGACGCTATGGCGCCGAGCTGTAATAGTTTACAACCTCGACAATTGAACTGATGTGATGTTTGTTGTGATGATTGTTGCCTAACTTGGCACGACACATTAGCGTGTGTCTAGATATGGTCTTATTCTATCAATGCGTGCCATAACAATGAATCGTATTTGCGGGGAGTTTCTACCGCTTTGCTTGTTATCGTCATTGTTGCTGCAGACTACGCATGCTCCTTTATGACGTCACGTTTTGTGCGCCTGCGCACTCCATGGCTCTTCATTTTCATTCAGTTTTAATAAATCCCAGTCGGTGCAACTAAGCGTTCAAATTTTAACAGTAATTTCACAAAATTGTGCAGATAAAATGTTCAAGGAAAGACAGTATGGCTGAAACAAACATAGTAAGTAGCTTAAATATATCGCATCTTATGCAGCCGCAGGATTAGTTACGTTTTGGTGTTGGCATTAGTTTTCGGTTAAGGACTTCCATCTACGTTCATTTAACCACTTCAATGTAATGCAAATCGACTTTCTGTTATGAAACAACACATAAAACAGGCTATGGTGTACGGTGGTAATGGGGTACAGTTCCGTTTAGCTTCCCCCCCCCCCCCACTTCGTTTTGGTTTCACTTGGCTCTCGATGCATGTTGATGTTTCATTCCCATTACTCCAGCTGCATCTTGCTGCCTTTTTACCAACATTCAGCTGCATCTCGCTATCTTTTTACCAATATTTCAGCTGCATCTCGCTGTCTTTTTAGCAATATTCCAGCTGTATCGCGTTGTCTTTTTCCTAATATTTCAGCTGCATCTCACTATCTCTTTCTGAGTACTCCTGCTGCATCTCGCAGTCTCTTTCTCACTACTCCCATGCATCTCGCCGTCTTTTTACCGATATTTCATCTGCATCTCGCTGCCTTTTTACCAATATTCCAGCTGCATCTCGCTATCCTTTTACCAATATTTCAGCTGCATTTCGCTGTCTTTTTAGCAATATTCCAACTGCATTTCGCTGTCTTTTTACCGATATTCCAGATATTCCAGCTGCATCTCGCTGTATTTTTACCAATATTCAGCTGTATCTCGCTGTCTTTTTACCGATATTCCAGTTACATCTCGCTGTCATTTTACCAATATTCCAGTTACATCTCGCTGTCTTTTTACCAATATTACAGCTGTATCTCGCTGTCTTTTTACCAATATTACAGCTGTATCTCGCTGTCTTTTTACCAATATTACAGCTGTATCTCGCTGTCTGTTTACCAATATTCCAGCTGCATCTCGCTATCTTTTTACCGATATTCCATCTGTATCGCGCTGTCTTTTTCCTAATATTTCAGCTGCATCTCACTATCTCTTTCTGAGTACTCCTGCTGCATCTCGCAGTCTCTTTCTCACTACTCCCATGCATCTCGCTGTCTTTTTACCGATATTCAATTTGCATCTCGCTGCCTTTTTACCAATATTCCAGCTGTATCTCGCTGTCTTTTTCCAATATTCCAGCTGCATCTCGCTATCTTTTTACCGATATTCCAGCTGTATCGCGCTGTCTTTTTATCAATATTCCAGCTGCATCTCGCTGGTTTTTTTTACCAATATTCCAGCTGTATCGTGCTGTCTTTTTCCCAATAGTTCAGCTGCATCTCACTATCTCTGTGAGTACTCCTGCTGCATCTCGCAGTCTCTTTCTCACTACTCCCGTGCATCTCGCTGTGTCTTTCCCATTACTCACCTTGTATCTCTGTTTCTTTCCCATTACTCATGTTGCCTTGCTGTCACTTTCTCACTACTCCCGTTGCACGTCACTGTTTCTTTCTCAATACTCCCGCTGCGTCTAGCTGTCTTTTTCGCACTACTCCCGCTTCATCTAACACTATTCAAACTGCATCTCACTGTCTCTTTCCCATTACTCCTGCTGCATCTTGCTGTCACTTTCCCACTACTCCCATTGTATTTTACTGTCTCTTTTCCACTACTCCCACTGTATCTTGAAGTCTTTTTCCCAATACTTTTGCACCATGGAGTTGTCTTTTTCCCAATACTCCTGCTGCATCTTTCTCTTTCCCAGTACTATCGTTGCATCACACTGTCTCTTCTCCAATACTCCAGCTACATCACGCTCTTTTCCCCACTAATCTTGCTGCATTTACTGTCTCTTCCCACTACTCCCGCTGCATCTCACATTCTCACTGTATCCTCCCACTCCATTTCGCTGTCTCTTTCCCACTGCTCCCACTGCATCTTGCTGTCTCTTTCTCACTACTCCAGCTGCATCTCGCTGCTTCTTTCCCACTATTCGTCCTTCATATGTCTGTTTCTCACTATACTCCGGCTGCATCCATCCTCCTACGTTCACGTGTGTGTCCATATTTTAGTTTCATGGATTTGGAGTGTGTGTTTGAAGCCGTGTCAGGAAAGTGTACTAAGGAACAAATGATGCGACATTAAACGAAATTGTACGGTCTTTTTTAAAATCCACATTCATTCACGTTTTTGCTTTTACTGCAAGTTAGGTAAGGTAAGGTTGCGTAGAATTATCATTTCGGTTATTTTAATCATGATAAAGAGTACAGGGAGGTAGACTGAACGAGCCTCGGGTGTTGCAATACTAAAGTTATTGAACAGGTAGATTAAAAAAAGTTGCTTACGAAATTGCTAACGCGAAGGTGACCGAACACGTGGCCAATCAAAAATGCTGCTTGTCGCTTGAGCAAGGCGTCATTATAGAAAGTTTTTCTTAGCTAATCGCGTGGTGGCTATTTGGAACTCTCTGCCTGGTGATGTTGTTGAGGCATCCTCACCTGCTGTTTTTAAAGCTAAACTTAAAAAATGTGACCTTCACAATTTTTTAACATGGTCCTTCTGACATTACCATACTCTGGTGCATTTTTTTAGCCCTTTTTTTTACCTGTGAAATGCTGTTAGTCACCAGGCCATTTTTCCTATATGCTAATTAGGCTGGGTGTTAGTGACACTTTAGTGTACTCTTCCATCCGTGCACTTTTGATGCGAAATATTATTATTATTATTATTATTATTATTATCATTATTATATAACTCTTATGTAACTCTGTATGTAAATTTATTTAATTGTATGTATTTATTGCTGCTCTCACAAGTTCTGCAGAACTTCGAGCATGTTTCCTGCAATAAAATTATTATTATT
>JAHWFP010069926.1:17671-33193 GCA_023313725.1 Lithobius niger | reverse complement strand
AATCTCCAGACCAGCTATGCTGGTTTGTTTGATAAATTAAAGGGCAATTACATCCATTTTGACATGCATGCTTTACTTTTGGATCATTTACACAATAACTAAACGCAAGAATTGCGGTAAGAATACGATACGTACGTCCGATACGACAATTTAGTTATTGTATTACCAAAACACGATACGGGGACCGCTATTGTTTTGCTGGAACGCGCAGAAATTAATGCCGACAGATGTCAATTTTCGATTTCGACTCGCAGCCGATTGAGATAGCTGTATTGGCTATGAGATTCAAGCGTCTGACGGCCTTAGCTGGCCACTAAAACTGTCAGACGCTCGAGCTCTCACAGCCAATAGAGCTATCTCAATCGGCTGCGAGTCGAAATCGAAGAGCGACATCAGTCTGCATTAATTTTTGCGTGTTCCAGCAAAACAATGGCGGTCTCCATGTTGTGTTTTGGTGATGCAATAATTAAATTGTTGTATCGGACGTATGTAACGTATTCTTGCCGCAATTCTTGTGGTTAGATATTGTGTAAATGGTCCAAAAGTAAAGCATGCATCTCAAAATGGACGTAATTGACCTTTAACCCCCATCCCCATGTTGCAAAAGGGTGCTGGGGGGCTTTTCAAAAAAAAACCCCCCCCCCCCCCACCCCAGATCCCCCCATATTGCAAACGGTGCATCAAAAAACGACCTGTGCGTTCAATTATTTTTAGCTAGCCAATAAACGCTGATTGAGTGTTCGAACCCGTTTGTGTATTTTCGGGCGTTTGACTATTTAACCAAGTTTCACAAATCGTTTAATTCTAATCTTCCAGTGGTTTATGCCAGTGGTTTATGCCAGCGGTTTATGCATTGTTGAAACGATTATTTTTTGCCGGCTAATAAAAGCTGATTGAGTGATAGAACCCATCTGTGTACTTTTTTGCGCATTTTGAATATTCATCCGAGTTTCCTAGTTTCACTTATCCTTTAACTTTAATCTTGTAGCGGTTTATGCCAGGGTTTATGCTTCATTTAAACAATTTCGCCGGCTAATAATTATATGGTGTGGTAAATTAAGTTTAATTGTTTAGAGGTGCTATTGTTGCTGGTCACTTAGCAACCTAGCACTAATTAGCCTCGTGCACGCACATTTAAAGTGATTGTTACTTCTTATATTGTTGGTTGCACGTCACACAGGACAGCGGGACACAGGACTTCGGGATCAGGGCTTATAAGGTGTAGATAACAAAACGATGCAAGAATTCAGAGAAATTAACTTATTAAGGTTTTTCTTGAAACTGAAACTGGAGTGTGCTCACTCCAGGGATCTAGATGTGTTCCTGATTTCGAAAGTTTACATGCTCTGTTTGTGTGTTATAGATGTTTGACGAACTCGAAGCGGAGTCTCCCCGTCGACGCCTAAGCCGAGGAAGAATGGCGCGTGGTCGACGACGACGTGGAGACTGGTTCAACACAATTCCCTGGGAGAACGTAGGGGATGATTATGAGGTAAGCCGCTGCTTGCCCTCTTTATCGTTGAAGATTTAGTAGGACGTGTAGTTTGTCATGTAACCTTAAAGTGGGTTTAGGGATCAAATTATAAGGCTTTTTTGCTATTCTGATATGGCGCCGGATGCCAGTCAAATGTCAAACTGACAAATTATAATTATAAACTGACAAATGTCACTTTGAGAAAAAAAAAAATTAGGCCAGTTAAAAAAAAAAAATATGTTTCTCGGGCACACTCTGCACAAACCTTCCATACCACCCAATCTCTGCTTGCTATGTGTCTTGACTTGAATTTCTTCTTTTTCTTTGTAACGATGAAATGCATTTTATATCAATGACAAACCTTGTTTTCTTATCTGCCAGGCACTATGGGATTTAACGGAGCAATTGGGCACCGCCACTCGTCAAGGCCTAACTCGCTCACAAGTTGGACGTCTGCCAACACGCACACACACTGGAGGCGAGAGTGGGTCCTTTGGGACGCAGTGCCACATCTGCATGTGCAACTATGAAATCAACGAGCAGTTACGTATCTTGCCATGCTGTCACGATTTTCACGCCCCTTGTATTGATCGCTGGCTACAGGTAGGTAATCAACAGATTGGCAAAATCTTCCGTAATGCATTCTGACCTGGTTTCTAAGAAGGTTTAGTGGCACTTTGTTCTTATCTGCGACAAAAATTTGATCCTCGGAGAGTGGTGTACAATTCTGTGAATACAGAGATTATGATAGTACCAGTTATGTGTAATTATTTTTTTGGGGTGGGGGTGGGGGGTAGATTTTTCACAATGTTTTCAACGACAGAATTTCCTGATATTGGTAAGAATATTCACCTCTTCATTTTGAGAAAACCTGCTATTTGTACAAAAATAATTCACTAAGTAGCATATAAAACTGTAACACAGGCTGCACAAAGAAAATATTTTAGTTCTCAGGATAAACCAGTTTCAGAATGGCTAACACCGGTAATTTTATTTTTTCAGTATCATTTTTTTTCGACTTGCAAAACCAGTACAGTTATAGGCCTATTGAGAAATTTGCTAAACTACTTAATAAAAATAAAATGGCATGTTGAAAGTGTAGTACGAGTTTCTGCGTAACCTGCCTTTACCTACGAAATAAATACCATGTAAAACATCAAAGCAGATCACGATAATAAAAATAAGGAAATCAATTGGTTCTCTGGGAGTGTATTTCCCGTGCAAAATTTTTGCTCTTACTCATTGGGACCAGGCTTTTGCTAAATAACTTGAGAGAAAGATTTAAATTGGCATTTAAACAAAAAGTTACCGCATTTGGGTTTAGGCCTGCATATTTTGTGAAATATTGTTACTGTTTTGAGTACAGAGGTTTGCCCAATTTGGGTAGGATTTGGATCCAATCTGGATTTAGTAAAAGTTGCTTGGGCTTCCCTTGTACATCGTTACAAAGGTTTCACTGTAGCCTTGATATTGGCGTTATCTACCTTGTAAAAACCATGCATTACATTTTTTTTTGTATGTGGTTTATTTCACTGCTTTAAGAATTTTGGTATTAACAGTCGACGCTAATACTAACACAATTACTTCTTTTTTTTTTTCTTTTAGGTCAAAGCAACCTGTCCCGTTTGCCGAGCCAATGTGGCTCAGGACCAAGAATAAGAAACGAAGAATGTTCGACGTTCCCTGACCCCATTTTTTACTAAGCCAACTTGAATAACTAGCTCGACAATTACAGAATTATTTTTGTTTTGCTGTTAACTCCTGATCCTCTTGTGGTTGTTTTAATATTTTAAATGGTACACCTATGCGTGTGACAATTACAATGACAGGGATACTGTTTTAATCCCGCTAACTCAATAAAAAAGGGATAAATAATGATGCCGTGGTACATTCTTGTGATCAATAAATTGTGGGAGGACTCGGGAGAATAGAGATCGCTTATCATCTGCTCGTGGTGTCGCAACATTCCAATTAAGTCTGACCTGATTTGTGTATCAGATTTGCAGATGGCACGTGGATGGTGAGTGGTAGTGAGTTGCTTAGGCTGTAGCGCGCACCAACTTTTCAACAGAACGGAACCAAACCAAACAAACCTTTAATGAGCTGAACACCGTACACTTCTGAACGAAACAAAAATCCACCAACCCAGTCAAACTTTTTTAACAGTTTGCAAATATTCACACATATATCAAAGTAAAAGTTTCTAAACAAATGCAGGTATGTTCATTGTTCACATGGACTTTTAAGGACACAGATGTGGAAACTGTTCAAGTACAGTAAAACCTCATTAACTCGAACTCCAGTGAGACTGGCATTGCAGTATGAGTTAAACGAAGATACATTAAAACGCAAGACAGGCTGTTGGCCTGGGGAGTACCGAGTACATATATCTATCCACTGTTTGCTAAGTACACATAGATGTGTTGTATGCAAAATACACTACTAGTTCATCAGAAAAAAACTACAGAAATACTCTTTCAGACACAAAAGCAGCACAAAATGCGTGGTCTCAAGTAATAAAATTACATCTGGAGTTTGAATTAACCGATAGTGTATTTGTTTGAGATAAAGAGGTTTTGTATTGGCCAACCAAACAGCACAAAATGGTTTGACTTAAGCGAGTGAGTTAACAAGGTTTTACTGTATTAAGAAATGTCGATGTACCTTTAAATTTTGACTCGTAATTTAAAATGCTTCAACCTAGGAACTTTGTTTTGGACCATCAGAAAACTGGCAAAAAAATCTTCAAAGTAGTATGTTCACTCATCAAAATTATCTACTAGAAGGGGAAATACGTTAACTTTGATATTTTTACTACTATCCTAAAATACTTAACTGTATTTTTATGATTTCCATTTGGAAATGCTTTCCGTCTCTACCATTAATCAAAATTCAAGTACTATAGGCCCTTGCAATGGTGCTCCCTGTGGCGCATGTCCGCTGCCAGGCGGCATCCTGTTTCCCCGCTCTAGCTCACTGTTTGCTTGGGACGCGAAGAGTAGATGTCTCATCATTTCCAACCTAGGAAAACAAAATGGCGTCGTTGCAATCCTGCCCTGGGAAGGAAGGTTTGAAGTGTGCCAGGAGGCTCAATCCGAAGGACCTGCATCCATTATGCTGTCATTGCAGGTTTTGCAACTTTACTAACTGTCAATGCATCGAATTTTACGTCGAAATGGGAAAGTGTACCTGGTTAGTTAATATTGGGAATAGTAATGGAATCAAACTTTCTAATTGCCGGGAAGAAAAATACACTACCTGTAAATTAAATTGCATTCAGGTCCTGAGTGCTCTGTACCCTGGAGGATTTTAAACTCTCTAGATACGCCCAGCTCAGACACCCACCTGCGCATGCGCGAGTCCGCGTGCGCAGGCCCTCCATAAATAGTGCTACGGCGTAAGCCAGCCATCTCTTTTCCTCCACGCATCTGTCACGGCTGCTTCGCTCTGTTACCCGCCATCTTGGTTTTCGTTCGTCGTTCCCGTTCGCCGGTCTTGAAGTCATCGCACCGCCCGCTCCCGTCGCCACCTTCATGCCCGTTCGCCGGTCTCTGAAGCTCATCACACCGCCCGCCACTCCCGTCGCAGTTTAGCGGTCTTTGCACCTCATCGCACCGTGCATCTTCCCGTTCCTCGTTCGTCGTTTTCGCCGTTCCTGTTCGCAGCACCTGCCTCTACATGAAGAAGACTCCCGTTTGCGTTCGTTCGTTTGTTCGCTGGTCATCCTCTCATGAAGGAAATTTTCTTGGCCTCGGACGAAAATTTTCATCTTTCTGCAAGTGAAGCGTTCACCGTTTACCTGCTACACAAGAAAGACTCCTGTCCGTTCTCGTTCATCGTTCGTCGGCCTTTGAAGCTCAGCGCAAGCTCCAGCAGCTGATGTGCCAACGTCGCTGCCCTGGCCGTTCGTCGTTCTCGTTCGCCGTTCCCGTTCGCAGCACCTACCGCCTCTACATGAAGAAGGCTCCCGTTCGCGTTCGTTCGTTCGTTCGAAAAGTATTAATTCAGTAGGCTTCGTTTCAAGATCTTCAATCAAACTTACCATCGCTTGCCTGGCGTCAAGTTTGTCATGATGGCAAGACAGGTGGTGATTGCAGTGGTTCCTGGCCTTCAGGTTGTAGTTACGCTGACTATAGCTTCATGACTTAGGCTTGGTAAGCGTCCAGTTTGCCACTCTATAGCTTCACAGCTTAGGCTGGGTAAGCATTAAGTCTACCGCTCTATAACTTAGTCTTAGGCTAGGTAAGTGTAGGGTTTCCCACAGTATAGCTTTATGGCTTTGGGTATGCGTCAAGTTTGCTGCTCTGTGGCTACATGCCTGAGGCTGGGTAAGCTGGGCGATGGGTAATAGTCTAACTGGAAAATTGCATAATTGGAAGAACGTGTACAGTAGAGCGTACACAAAGTTTGTATACTGGAAACTCATCGAACACGAAATTTGTATAATGGAAAATCATCTATATGTCCCTGCCTCGCTCGTGCTACCACGCTCGCTGCCTGCTATACATACAACATCAGAAACCACAGCTATAGTATTGTCCAGTTAGACGTTTATCAGTTATATTACTGTCCAGTTAAACATTACACGATATTCCATTTCAATGATTTTCCAGATTTTTTATTTAGGCAGATATTGGGCAATTATCTCATTAGACAATTTTACTGTTACATTTTCGTCTGATGCCCTGGGTTAAGTGTCAAGTTTGCCACTGTAGCTTTAGGCTTAGGGTGGGTAAGCTTAAAGGGCTTGTCATCCATTTTGACAAGCATGCTTTACTTTTGGATCACTTACACAAGAACTGCGGTAAGAATACGTTACGTACGTCCGATACAACAATTTAATTATTGCATCACCAAAACATGATACGGAAACCCCCATTGTTTTGCTGGAACGCGCAAAAATTAATGCAGACAGATGTCACGTTTCGATTTCGACTCGTAGCCGATTGAGATAGCTCTATTGGCTGTGAGAGCTCAAGCGTCCAACGGCCTTAGTTGGCCGACAGTTGTAGTGGCCAGCTAAGGCCGTCGGACGCTCGAGCTCTCACAGCCAATAGAGCTATCTCAATCGGCTGCGAGTCGAAATCGAAGAGTGACATCAGTCGGCATTACTTTCTGCGCGTTCCAGCAAAACAATGGCGCTCTCCATGTCGTGTTTTGGTGATGCAATAATTAAATTGTTGTATCGGACGTACGTAACGTATTCTTACCGCAATTCTTGTTTAATTATTGTGTAAATAATCCAAAAGTAAAGCCTGCATGTCAAAATGGATGTATTTGCCCTTTAAAGTTTGCTGCTCTGTAGCATTACGGCTTAGGCTGGATAAGCTTAAAGTTTGCCGCTCTGTAGCTTCACGGGTTAATAAAAGTTTGCCGCTCTATAGCTTCACGGCTTGTACAGGTTTGCCGGTGTATAGCTTCATGGCTTAGGCTAGGTAAGTGCCAAAGGCTAGGTAGGCATCAAGTTTGCCACCCTATAACTTAGGCTTGGTAAGAATCAAGTTTGCTGCCCTGTTGCTTCAAGGCTTAGGCTGGGTAAGCCACTGTACAGATTTATGGCTAACGTTAAGCGTTAAGTTTGCCGTTCTATAGCTTCACAGCTTAGACTGGGTAATCGTCAAGTTTGCCACTGTGTAGCTTCATGGGGTAAGGAGGCGTGGTGGTTGGCATGGTCGTCTCTTGTGCCAGAGGCCCCGAGTCTCTAACCTCAGCCACCCCTTGCATTTTCCGGAAGAGAAAGGCCCTGTTACGTCTCGTTCTCATGGATTGTGGCATGTAAAAGAGCCTAGAAATTTCCGTTGAGTTTCTTAGCAAAATTGTCTCTCTCTCTTGGCGCCATAGTTACGGCTGGGAGCGCGTCAAATGCTTAAGCTCTTTATCTGTTTTGGCTGGATAAGCGCCAGGTTTGTTGCGCTATTATTTCAAGGCTTAGCCTGGGTAAGCGTCAAGTTTGCTGCTCCGTTGTTTCAAGACTTGTACTGGATAGGCGTCAAGTTTGCTGCTCTGTTGTTTCAAGGCTTACAGTGGGTAGCAAAGACAAGTTTACAGCTTTACTGCTTAGGATGGATAACCGTCAAGTCTGCTGCTCTGTGGTTTCACAGGTTAGGGTAAGCGTCTAGTTTGCCGCTATGTAGCGTCACGGATTAGGGTAAGCATCAAGTTGGCCTTTGTGTGGCTTCATAACTTAGGGTAAGCGTCAAGCTTGTCACTCTAGCTTCGTGGCTTAGGGCAAGCGTGAAGTTGTCGCCATGTAGCTTGTGTTACTTGTATTTTCCCGTGGTGCAGAATTCATTGTTGTAGTCTTGTCACACTAAAGTACTTTTAAATTTTTTAGCCATTGCTTGTTATTTTCAGTGTCTATTTTCAATCTTCATTGTTTGAAAATCAGTAGCTGCTTGGGACTTTAATTTAATTAACCGTATGATGAACTGCAATAGCTAACAAGCTCTGTGGCTTCACTGCATTGTCTGGATAAGCATCCAAGTAGCTCTGCAACTTCATGGGCTTGGTTGTGTAAGAGTCAGATTTGTTGCTTTGTAGCTGCAATGAATTGCTGCTATGGAAACAACACGCCAGTGCTTTAATGCACTTGTGACAGTGAACTATTGACAAAAACTTGGCGTCTCAGGCCAACGTCCTCAACACGGCTGCTAATGTTTTGTGTGAAAAGCTTTCTGCAGACCCTCTAATAAGACTAAGAATTTGGGCTATCTTATTATTCAGGTCTTCTGTAAGGCTTGCTTCACTACCTATCACTTGATGAACTGGTTCACTCGGGTGCTCTTTAATTCTATTCTACTTCTCCGAGATGTGGCCCTCAACACGGTGCCTAATCTTCACGACTCTACCCGTCATGTGCTACGTTATCAGCCCATTCATGCATGAATCGGATACTTTCTTCAGGGGGCGAATTCCCAATCTTGAACCCCATTTGGATATCACTCACAAACCGAAACCAGTGCGGCCCAAACATTCCTGACACCCTCGGGCCCACAGGCGCCCGCCTCGTGGTGACTCTAAGGACGACTGGATTCTGCTTTCTTTGGCGAACCGCGACGATCATGCCCCGTTCCCTGCTTGCCATGAACAAGCACCCTTTCGGACCAAAGGCCAGGACGCAGGCGAGGCCGCCCCTTTGGTCTTAGCACCAATCACAGAAGCCTCAATGCCTCTCTCGGACCCAGACAACAAATCCGACTTAGCTGCTGACACACGTTTTCCGACACTCCCTGTAGGGGGTCGTCTACACCATTTTCCTTCCCGTTTGGCAAATGTTGACCGACAACCCAGCAGTTTTATCAATTATTGCCCATACGTTCCGCCCGTCCTCCTCCAGACTGCCTCCTCCAACTTCTCCGCCTTGGGCCAAGGCAACGGGGGCCTTAGTCTTACTTTCCACCACAGTATCCAGTCTTCTAGCAAACGCTGCTATACGGGCCGGTCCAGATCTGGACCGGCCGGGGTTTTACAGTCGAATTTTTCTGTACCCCAAGAAGACTGGGGACCTCAGACTTATCTGCAATCTACAGCTGTTAAAACAGTTCATCTTCAACTCCATTTTCAGATGAAAACAATGGAATCCATTCGCCATTCCTTCCTACCCCTCGACTGGATGACTTCTATAGATCTTGCGGACGCTTATCTTCCTATTCTGCTTCATGCCTCTGTCTGGCACCTCTTCCGATTTATCTATGACGACACCGTCTTAGAGTTCTCCCGTTCGGTCTCAACGCGGCTCCCCGCATTTTTACTATGGGTCTAAGATCAGTCCTAGCGTACCTAGGCCAGCATTAGATCCGGGCAAGTGCATATTTTGACTACTGGCTCCTTCCTCACCTGGACCAATTACAACTACTTAGCAATCGCGACATCATTCTGCGCCTATTTCACCGTCTGGGCCTCAGCATCAACCTTCCCAAATCCCGTCTGGACTCGTCGCAGACTTTCGCCTTCCTTCGTGTTTACTTCGACCTAGCACCGGCTACCATCATGCCTTCCCCAGACATGCCTTCTCCTCATGAGGCTCCGGTTTTCCTACGCCTTCCGCTTTACACGTTGACAGATCTCGACTCTCTCATTGGCACTTAGATTCCCTAGCCACATATGGATGGCAGATGGATGGTGTGGCTCCTTCATAATTTCCGCATCGACGAATGGCCCTACCATCACCTTCCATACTCTTCTGTGGTGGATGGATGTTCTACACCTTACAGAGATGGGTTCTTACACGAGCTCCTTCCGGATCTTCATCAGACGCGTACCTACAAAGTTGGGGAGCCTACACCGGGAGCCAGGTAGCCTCCGGAACTAAGCAATTGACGAACCTAGACCACATCAAAGTCCTCAAACTTCGAGCTGTTCTCTTGACAATACAACGGCAGTCGCCTACCTTCAGAAGGGTGGGGGGACCCGCTCCTGTTCCCTACACGAGGTCACGTCTGCCATACTCGGCCTCAACATTGCTTTACGAACAGTTCTGCTCCTGTTACACATTCCAGGCAACCGCAATGTTGTTGCAGACTCCCTGTCCCGTCGGTCCTCACCTTCGGAGGAGTGGGCCCTCAAAACATCCATCAGCGAATCTTTTCCAGGTATGGGGCCAACCGATGGTAGAACCCTGCGCTACATGGCTGAATGCCAAACTTTCCAGTTTGTCAGCACAGGACTGGACGACCAAGCTTGGGCCGTGGATGCCCTCACCCTGCCTTGGAGTCATTTCTTCGGCTACCTATTCCCTTCGCCCAAGCTTCTACCTCTGGTCCTGCGGAAGATTGTTCGGTCCCTCGGCCTGTTCATCTTGATAGCGCCTGACTGGCTGACGACTGCATGGTTTCCCCTCTTGTTGAATCTTCTCGTCAATCTTCCCCAATCCCTACCAGACATCTACGACCTATCCCAGCAGAGGGGGACTGTGTTCTACCACCGTCCTCGATCACTGTGACTACACAGTTGGCTGTATCGTCCGATTGCTCGAAGCATCAGGAATTTCTGCAGAACAGGGCACCCGTATCGCCTCCAAGGCCATCCGGACCGCCACCAATAAGTTTTACAACAGCCATTGGCGCTTGTGGTTCTGTTGGTGTCTCCCACGGAAGGTCAATCCAGTCCCCTCTTCCAGACTTATTGACGTTTCTAAACGACCTTTTTAAGATAGGCCTCCGGGGATCTACGATTTACCGTTCGCCCTTAAATTCAGTATTTAAAGCTGCACGAAGTCTTCTGCATCTCAGCCCTCGTCCAGTCGTTTGAAATTGAGAGGCCATTCACGAGGCGCCTGTTCCCGGATTGGGACCATTCCATCGTCCTAACGTCGGTTCTTTCAGCTCCTTACGAGCCGCTCTTATCATGTTACCTTAGTCACGTAACCTGCAGCACTGTTTTCCTGGTCGCTTTGGCATAGTGCCTTCGATGCAGTGAGATACAGGCACTTGTCTGCCACTGCAGCGGACTGTTTCTTTCTCAACGATTACTCGGGCGTAACGTTAACGCCACGATCATCTTTTAAGGCCAAGACTCAGAAGTGCTGTGAACGATTTCACCCGTTCATCGTACCGGCCCTCTCCAATATTATTGGCGACAAACAAGAACGAGAGCTATGCCCGGTGCGGGCCCTTCGCTTCAATCTCAAAAAGTCCAGACCTATCTGACGTGGCCAATCGCCAATTCCAGCAAAACATCAACTTGGGTGGTCGCCACATGGATTAAGAAAGTGATTCTTCAGGCTTACAACGCCCTCGACATTAATTGCGCAGACCAATGCGTTTGTATCGCCGCCCATGAACTTCACAGTAATATTCCCACCTCTGACATCACGGAATCTGCTTCTTGGTGAAGCCCTACTGTGTTCACGTCCCACTATCTTCGGGATATATCAACCCACACCGAAAGACTACTGTCTTGGCCCTTTCGTGGCCGCCAGACGGATACTAAGAACCACTTAAGCAACATGATCTCTCCCGCTACATCTACAAGATTGATTCTCTCTTTTGATCAGTTGCAAAGTATTTTCCACTTTGGGGAGCCAGCTCGTCACCCAAGGGGGCCCGTCAAGTGGGCGCCTGCCCCCTTTGACGAGGTCTGTGTATTGCTGATAAATTAGGTAAACGATATTTTCAAGGCATATAGAAACATCAAAATACCAGGGCCACCTGGTTGATTTTTGTTTCTATTGCCTTAATGAAAATATACATAACCTTCTTTGCCACTTGGTACTATAGGGAAATAAAAGAAGAGGCATCAGCTGCTGGCAAACCTTTTATAGATGGAGGCTGCGCAGATCAGTTGTACAGTGGATGGCGGTGTTGGCAGAGTGCCGAGAACTCTACTCTAGTACAAACAGAAGGACAATGCTAATAAATTAGGTAATGTATTTTTCATTGACGCAAATGTATTTTTATGTTTTATGTATCCTAAAAATACTTACCTTCAGTAGAACCTGCCCGCCTCCCCGCATAACGTGAACTTGCAGAAAATAAAACAATGTAAGGGAAGATGGCGGTGTCCTTTGCGAGAGAAAGCAGAGCGCGAACTAGATCCAAATGAATAGGCGGCTTTTCAAAAGTTTTTTTTTTTCAAAAATGATTTGAGCAAGGGGAAACTAAAATACCGTATTTGTGGCCTGGTCCTCAATTGTAGCTGGCCTCTAATTGGTGTTTTCCCAATCATGAATTAGTTGTAGCCAGGTCAAAAAGGCTTGATTTTGAAAAAATTCTTTAAAAGTACACGTATGTCACAAAAACATATACAACGACAATCAGGCTTTAGTAATTTGATATAGACAGTAGACAAAATATAAAATGGAAGACTGATGTCTTGTGAAGCCATATAAAGTTGGACAAAAAAAATGTAACCGGCTGTTGGTCCATGATACCAGCTGGCAAAATGAAACAGTAATGTAACAAAACGTGGGGGGGTAAGAGTATCGGTAAAAACATTCATGAGACGTTACTTACCGTTTTTAATGTCAGACACATGTTTTACATGTATTGATACCGTAAATTTCCTTTCTAAATTTTGTAGTAGCTGGTCTCTAGTTGTAACCGGGTCAAAATGGTTCGATTCTTAACCAGTAGCCCGGGCTACACATTGAATATTTATAGTAAGCTATTTTTACTTGAATTTGCCCTACATGAGCAAGGCAATCAAAAATTTCGAGGCGATACCGAACCTTCTCGCCCCATTATTTACAACTGGTTAACAGCGGTGGGATGGTAGCGTTAGTGTATACATCGCTTATTATTGTACATCACCTCATAGTTATAGCCAAGTAAAACGTAGTACAAGTTCGTTTTTAAATTCCCCTTAGTGTATTTGTTCAAAATTTTACAACTGTCGCTAATAAATGTATTATTAGCATTTAATTGTTTACATTGGTAATCCATTAAGTAACAAATTCAATGCTGATTGCAGCCAGGGACATTCTACTATAAGGCTACGTATAATGCAAGCTCCCTGATTGCAGCCAAATGTAAATTCTTCCCGATTGCAATTTTTGCGCCCTCTCAATGAGCACTTTCAAAAACTCATTGAACACTTCCGCGTTGTCGCCACCACTCGTCAAATGTTTTTTTCAGAAAACACGGTTAATTTTCCAATTCCTCAACTACGTACCGTCGACAGTTCATAATATTATCTACCACTGAGTTAGTAAATATCAGCAAGGGTAATATTATTTGCTAACTCTAAGGTAAATATAGCCTGTAAAGGTTGTATGAGAGCAAGAGACAACCTGCTTTTCCTTTGTGGTCTTTCTACTGCTTCTATCGTATTTTGTATGATTTTAGTTTGATTTTTAGCTTGAGATGTACATCCGTACATTAGTTTTAATTAAATTTAAATTTAATACTGCTCTTTTTGACTGCGTCTCATTTTGAATAGAGGGCGCCACAACCGCCAATTCACTTGCGCGTTGGCATCTTCCGGGGATTGATGTTGGGATAAAGCAATGGATTTTTAATTTATTTATTTATAAATTACCTGACGTTTAAACGATGAAAATTAAAACAATTAAATGCTAATATTGCCAAACTTTATAATGTATAATAAACATGATCTGATTACTGCAAAGTAATTTTATAAAGAAGCTTAATTTTTACTGAACCCATGTTATTTACAGATTAACGGTTTACACAAAACGTATTCAAACGGCAGGATTCCTTACGCGACTTGTCTGGCTTACGCCTGACTTCTTGGTAGTCGCTGCCACCAGATGGAAGGGTGGAGGGGCTCCATGTTGGAGTATTCCTTCGGTTTGCTTCCGAATTTTTGACGGTTTTCTTTCGGGAAGACCAATTAAAAAAAAAAAATATGACCCCCGAAGCGAACCCGTCATTGTCTCGGCTGTTTTGGCATTCGATTCCGTAACATTGAACATGAAGGGATATACCTCCCAACGCCATTTTTCTGGACCACCACATCAAGTACGACCCCCAACGGTCTATTTATCCACCGTTAGTCAATCTCTTGGTAAAAATCCGTTTTAAAATGTGGCGTCTAGGAGATTTTCTGTTGAATAATTGTTAATACACGTACGAACGAGAGAAATCAGTCAAAAAATAAAAATTAGAAATTTTTATTCTCTTCGAAGTTATGCTGACTGGAAATACTGCGAAATAAAAAACAGCAATACGTTTCAGAACGATTCGTGCACACCTACGCTCGCCGCTCTTGCCTCAGTATGCGTTGGTCACGTGACCCTTCAAATTTACACGGGTGCGATCGAGAAATAATCTAGGCTGCCATGCCCCTGCGCCGACGTCCCAGACTCACGTCTGTTTGATAGTTCATAACATTTGGCGCTGGTTAAGTACAGTTTTAGTATAGGCACGCAGTATTTTGCTAGCATAAGGGTAGATGCATGTAAATTCTTTCAGAAATTGCTTATTTCACCTTCCTGCTTCACAGCGTCCCTAACGGCCTTAGAATACTCAGATGAATAGAGGCGCCACAATCGCAATTCAGTCGCATTTTGACGCAATCTGTGCCGTTTGACATTTGAATACAAGCAACTGATGTAATTTATTTCTACATTATTTTACGTTTAATTGTCAGAATTTAAAACAATCAAATGCTAATATTGCTTATCTTTACAGTACTTTAAAATAATGCATCAGCGATGATAAAATAAATTTTATAAAGTAGCTTAACTTGCATTACGCCTACATTTTTCTCAGATAGCGGTTTACACAAAACGTAATCGAATGGTTGAGTTCTCTACGCGACTTGTCATGGCAAACGCCTGACTTCTTGGTAGTCGCTGCCACCACGTGGAAGTGTGAAGGGGCTCCATGTTGGAGTATTCCTTCAGTGTGCTTCCGAATTTTTGTCGGTCTTTCTACATTGGAGGACCAATAACCAACTAAAAGTAGGATCCAGGAATGGGCGCAAGTGTTGACTACCTCACGCTTTCACACATTTTGAAGTGCTGGGGTATCACTGAGCTCACGGCAACCGTTTCGTACCATGTTAGGCTGCCCTAGCATACAAAACTTAGCACACAACTCTCAGCGGTGTGCCAAGGGACCGACACCCAGCCTCAGGGGGGGCCCCCGAAAGAAAAAAAATATTTAAATTAAAAAAAAAAACGGTCTTTTGTAGTACACGAGACATTTAATTTCATAAAACTGTATTTTAAAAATGAATTTCGAGCCTCCACGTCCGTCCATTCCCCTATCATTAAAAAGAATATGGTGGCCCATAAAAAACGCACGAGCTGAAACATTTCTCCAAGTCCAAACTTTATTCCTTTTTTTTATTTATTTTTTTAATGAAAATGAAATAAAAAAAAAAGTGGTCCGTATTTTTATTATGGAATATAATTTTAAAAAAAATAGAAAATAGTGTAGACATTTTTCAGCGCGTGCATTTTTTGTGGGCCATCCAGTATAATAAGTAAGAGGTAATAATAACTAAGGCTAATTTGCCACCGGCCCCACCTAACGCAGCTACGCCACTGCTCTTACCAGCTTATATTAGCAAAGTGAAATGGAGTTATTAAAATTCCTAAGGGCCTCAGTGTCGAACTGGCCAGGTCGGCTAGTCGGTGATCG
>JAHWFP010069926.1:3185-17571 GCA_023313725.1 Lithobius niger | reverse complement strand
GGCGCCCATAAAAAACGCACGAGCTGAAACACTTCTGTAAGTCCAAACTTTATTCCAAGTTTTTTTTTTAATGAAAATGAAATTAAAAAAAAAACGAAGAAGTGGTCCGTATTTTTACTATGGAATAATAATTAAAAAAAAATTAGAAAATAGTGTGGATTTACACACTTTTCAGCACGTGCATTTTTTGTGGGCCATCCAGTATAATAAGTAAGAGGTCCCCTTGTTGCCACCGGCCTCACCTAACGCAGCTATGCCACTGATCTTACCAGCTTACATTAGCAAAGCGAAATGAAGTTATTAAAATTCCTAAGGGCATCAGTGTCGGACTGGCCAGGTCGGCTAGTCTGCGATGGTTTCTCCCCCCCCCCCCCTCCCCGAGCCAAGGCGCAAGACCTGTAAAGTGTAAGATCTACCAAACATACAAACACGTCAAGAAACACAGTCGTTAATCAAGTGTTTGGCTTTGTAGTAGTGCTCCTCGGCAAATAAGTGCCCATGTGCCTAAAAAAACACCTAACTTAGAATGTTTTGAGAGATTTTTCTTCCGACCTTCAGCTTTTCTTGATTAATGGAGAGGATTTCGTTCTTTTCTTCACTGAGCGCGATTTAATCGAATTGCTGTTAATATTCCGCTTTATTAGCAGCTGGTTTTTGTGTCATTAACGAAATACCGTATTCAAAATAAAATACAAAATAAAACGCATGAAAGTTCACAATAATTCGTCACTGCGTATGTATGGCATCAAATACTAAAGTAATGTATGAAAAGGGGATTAAAAAAATAGTTTCTTGTCTTCGAAAATGTAGTGTCAGCAGAAATATTGTAGTTAGCCATTCGCCTTACATTCAGAGTGAGAGCAGGGAATCGATGAACATAGAAGAGAGCTAAGTAATAGCAAGAATTTATGGTAATAGTTAATGGTGAGAAACTCACGGTTGTCGATTTTTAACCCACGGCTGCGATGATTGGCCTGGCGAGAGTTTTAAAAGGACATTCCTCCCAGCGCCATTTTTCTCGATCCTCCACATCAATTACGGCCACAAAGGTCTATTTACTTACCTTTAGTCAATCCCTAGCTAAAAATCCGTTTTAAGGCGTCTAGGAGATTTTCTGTTGAATATTGGTAACTTTATTTAAAAGCGTTCCGCACTTATATGATCCTTAGCGCGCTTACAATAACCATGATGTTTCATCTCTATGTGTGCATACACTAATTTGCGAATAATTACCATGAAATCGAAAATCTAAAAGACTAATGTGGTAAAAATTAAAATTAATTATTCCAATAGATCGCCGTAGCAAAATTATAAGACACTAGCCTAGAAAATTATAAATTGTGATGTTAAAATACGAGAATCATTCCAGTTTGTGACGACACAATTAATGCATTCATATGCTGGTTCGTCTACTAGGCACAATGCCAAATGAGACAGTATTCGCTGCGAGAAACGCAGCTACTATATCAATTGACCTTGGCGAGGTATATACCTGAATGGCGATCAGCGCGTGGCTGCTATAAGGCAGGCGGGGTGTTGCTGTGGTTCCATTCAGAAAGAATTTTCGAACTGAATGAAGAAATTGAACTAGTTCGCAAGTTCTACCAGACATGGTGCGCGTTATTCGAACTTTTTGTTAAATTTTAAACCTTTGAATAAACTTTGTTATAAAGTAGATTTCACACACACGGAAAAAAAAAGAGTTCACAATTTCAAATTTTTTAAATTCATCTTTTCGAGTACGTTGAGACAAACTAATATTACCCGGGTAAATTATTGTTCAGATCTAAATTATGCGCCTAAATGAAAATGTGTGCCCGACCAGACACAAAATTTAATCTTGTACTGTGTTTATATCAACTTGACAAATGCGCTGTCAGTGATCTAGGGACGAAATGGGTTGCCAGTTCGAATCCGGGTCAAGCCACTCCGACGAAACGTAGGTCCATAAAGGTGGCCTAACGTACTACGTTTAGTGTATGATTTTCGCTGTTTGTGTTGTTTTCCTCTTTCCTTAGCAAATCTGCTAAGGCTACCTAAAAAATTTCGTCTCCAAGCCTGATTTCCCTCCCATCTAGCTCTGGTCTTAATGGGCACTCGGGTTGCTTATTATTATTAAGTGACCCACCATTCACAGATCCGAGCACGCAAACGCAAGTAATCATTGATCGGCATAACTCCATCACAACGGATTGAAGGCTATTATCTACACGTCAAGTGAGCGGCTAGTCAAGCCTATTTCTAACTAAATTCCACTGAGAAGCAATCATATCCATTATGACCAATATTCCAATTCAAATTCTTGAAGCAAACATAATTCCAACCTATAGTCATTGCCATTCAGTGCAATTCAGTTCACTGGCTCTATTCTTTAATTACTATCTCAGATTCGTTCCAATCAAATACTTTTCGTTTTTATTCTGATAAATCCAATCCAATTCGTTGACTTCCGGTACATTCAGTCAATTCCAACCAATTCCAATTGCAAGTAATTTTTCTTTTATTCGTTGAGGTATCAACGCTCGCACATGCAGTGATGGTTGCTACCCACTTTAAATAAAACAATTCAGCTTAGATCTTAATGCACCCATCTACGAAATAAATAAGCCTTTCTCTCGTTTCAGGATGCTAATTTTTGATGCCAAAACAACATAGCTTAATTTGGTTTAAAAGCATGCGTTTACTGAAACACGGAGTCGAGTCATTTTGCCCATCAACTATCATCAATTTTGACGAAGGTTTGATTTGTCAGCTGCGTCACAAGCACATAACACGTGGCCGAAGAATGATGAAAACTGAAGATAAACAATACATTTAATTGTTAGGCAAGGCAGCCTAACTGAGTAATAAACTGAACAAAAAACGGCTTAGCCGTTTAGAAAAAACATTAGAGCTCGTATCCCCATATTCACAGCCGTGAAGGTACACAAATAAAAACGAATTAGAGTTCGCTCGAATGCAAGAAACTATAATTTGAACTCCAATACCAGGGAACCAGGACTGTTTTTGATCAATGGTTATGTCAGAAAGAAAGCCCAGTTTACTGTATGTTTGAAAAGTTTAATGTTTCGGTGTTTGGGCGTGCACGCATAATTTGTGTATTACACGGACTTATCTTTTATATTTGTCTGTGTTTGTTGTTTCATATATTAAGTCTGTTTCGTGTGAGTGGGTATATGTGTATTTTGAGTGCATTTATAATTTGTGAAACAAGCAGACTCCTAGTTAAGGCAGTTTTTTGCCTGTCTTCGCGTTTATGGTCGTTTGAGGTGGTTATCTTTCGTGCGTTTGAGGTGCACGGCGCAGTTTCACGTGAACTAAACACTACAACAACATTGCGGTATCTGAAACCTTACAGGAAATCGTACTGTTTTGATTTCAGTTCGCTTAAATCAGGATGTCTATGCGTCTAAATTAAAAGGCCATACCTTTTCAATACTATATTCGAGCATCCTGCGCGAATTTGCAACATTCACACAGGTTAAAGTAAAACTTGTAAAAACGTTTGTCACGAGGGGGAAAAATAGGAAAATGAATGCCTTAGGAACATTACACTCGTCGGACCTAATGTTGTAAAACTGTGCCATACAGGGAAGCCAACCGGTAGGAATGAATAGCGTTAGTTTTTGGTCAAACATTACCGTAAACATCAACAGTGACGGCGCTACGGGGGGGCCTGGATTTCAGTTGTGCCCCCCCCCCCCCCGGTGCCCCTCCCAAAATATTAGAGTTCAGACAAAATCACAAACTAAAACGGTATTCATGCCAACAGTTTAAAAAATACAGCAACGAGCTTGTAGGATTTCTTGTTATTCAATTGTTGAAACTGCAAATGAATTATGACCCCCCCCCCCACCCCATGGCCTCATCCCTTACACAACACAGTTTCCTCGATGTAGGCCTATTCGTACAGGTATTTTTTTATGAGTAAACTATTGATAAAACTTCGAATTACTGTTATCTACTAGAAAGCCGTTGATAATGTGTGCCCCCCCCCCCTGAAAATTATTCCTGGTGCCGCTACTGAACATCAAACGGGTTCGTTTTTTCTTTTTTAATTATTGTAACAAACACGTTAAATCCCCTGCTTTTCCCCTTTAATGCCACAACTTTAGTCCTTTACGTGTGATAATTACAATAACAAGGGTGATGCTTTGATCCAGATAACTCAATAAAAGTGGTTAATAGTGGCGTGACATGTTGTACCCTTGGTTCTGGGAAGTCATTAAGGAAAAACGTTCTCTGTTCCCTGATCAGCGAGTGGTGGGAGGTTGGGGGAGAGGGGGGGGGGGGGGCGATCACTTATCGTCGTCCACTCATTGTGTTAATATTTTGATTAACTAATTGATCCTGACCTGATTTGGGTATTGGATTTGTATGACAGGGAGTTAGTAACAGTGATTGGTCACCTCTCATGCTCAACTCTTATATTCATCTGTAATTTTATAGTATTTTTTTGTGGTGGGAGGGGTGGAGTGAAGAAGAAGGCTATCAAATTTATAAAACTTTTTTTTTTACTAATTTCCTTGAGCCTTAAGTCAACCGAAGCAATTTAATGCTTGTGTGACTGAACCGGCTCGATCTTGAACATTACCTGCCCTTTTCGAGAGAAGAAATATCTGGTAAAGAGAGGGTCAAACCCGGGGATTCACACCGAAAAACCTCCGATCATGTAGGGGCCGAAAGATTGTTCAGAATAAGTTCCATAGCTGCTGAAGGAGCACGGTAGCCTCTCACGATACCCTGGCCGGCAATCCTGGCGCGGACTTTGCCTAGGTCCCCTTTCCATGGGTTCGATCAGATCTGCAATACTCCAGCAACCAGGCCGCTCAACTGCAAGTAAATGTACTCCCGCAGTTTCGTCCGGGGACTGAAGTGTGTCAACAGGTGCTGAATGTATAGGCGGAAAAATTCAAGGAAAAAAAGGTTCGAGAAGAAAAAGTCTGGGTAAAAAAATCTGTGCGGGAAAAAGGAAAAAGAAGCCTGGAAAAAAGTCAGCGGCTAGAAAATCCGGGGGAAGAAAGCTCCAGGACGAAAAAAGTCCGAGGAAAAGAAAATCCTGGGAAAAAGTAAAAATAAACTCGTGATATGAAAGTATTTTCCTGGTGATACTCGGTAGACAGCTCGGTAAAATTCGAACAAAAAAACTGGCCTAACCTACTCTCTCCTGTAAACCACAGCAAAAAATGGCGACATAAATATTTGTTTCTTCCCCATACCTTTTCTACCCATTGCCATTCTTCCCGAGGGCACAGCAGCAAATTCCGTATAATTGAACGCGCGATACTGAATGAACCGTAGCGCACGTACCGAGCTTTATTTTCCGTATTCCCGTCAGTGAGTTCCCGGCAGTTCTGATTTGTGGAGGCTTTAGCATGTTTATGGTTCCTGCGCGAAGCGTGCACCCCACAGTTCTGTTTGCACACTGCTAGACACATTGGTGCACAATTTACGGTTCTTTTGCCTGTGTGCTCGATTTACGAACGCGCTCATGGCACGTAGCCCTCCCGTTCGTAATCACCAAAAGCCGAAACTAGTATCAGAGTTTGAAATAAATGATCTTGTTTTAATTACAGCATAATTTTAAACGGGAATTATCCCTTTCAATCGAGCTTTCAATCATGAATTAATCCTGGTGATTTTTTTAAGGTCTGTCGCTGGATTCGACTCGTCAATCGCTTGGTTTGGAGACGAGGACGCTGACCACTGGGCTGTTGATGCTCGCTTTGCTTAATTCCTGGGGTCCCCTTCACAAAGCTCGCCTTGTGCCATAGGGGCTAACGTTTTCGTCAAACTAGTAGCGGCTACATTCTTTTTTTGTCCGTGACTGTAGGGGTTAAAATTCTCAGGAGAAAATGCCCGTGAGGAAAAGTCCTGGTGGCATGGTGCGAAATCCAGACTGCGGAGTTGTTTCCGAGGAATTTTTTTTTCCCACCACTTTCCCGCCCCCTTTTCTCCACTTAAAAAGAAATGTAGCCACGTTTACATTTTTGAGATTGTAATTCTGGACCAGGAAAGAAATAAATCCGTGGAGACGTTGTCCGGACCTTTTTTCCCCATTGTTATATGCATAAAACGTGAAGTCAAAAATAATGTTACGTAGCCATAAAAATATGTTCCAAAAAATGCACTCCTGACCCAGAAAAAGACCTGTAAGGCATTAATAGCCGAAGGTGATTACCGTGGTTCATCCCAGCCCCTCCTTATTATCCGAAGAGAAGACCTGTAGGCCTGGCCCCCCCCCCCCCCTATTAGACGATGATCCAAAACAAACGTTATAAGTCATATTTCATTCCCTGCATGAACTGCATGAATCTTTCTCCCAGTCCAGTGACGTTCAAGCCAACTCAAGTAACCTAATCTAACCTGTAACAAACTATCCTAAGCTATGACAGCAAAACAACCAGCACACGAAATCCCACCCCTAATCCTATTTATCGTTTATTTCCGGCATCCATTACCACTTTTAAAATAAGCACATTTTAATGAAAAGAAACAATATTACTTTGTTAGGTTTTGGAAAGCACTCTTCGGGGAAAATACCCGGGATGGGGGTTGGGGTGGGGAGATAATGTCTGGAGCAATATATCCTGAGCAAAAATGTCCGTGTTATACAAATTTCGGAGGCGGGGATATACTGGGGGGGGGGGGGGGGGGGGTCAGGTAAAAAATATTCGGATACCCTTTAGGCCTATTACGATCATGTCAGGAAAAAAATGATATCTGCCATTTTTTTTTTTTGGAAGGGGGTGGGGGGCTCATTTCTTTGGCTCCTTGTATAGGCGTTTGCCGTCTTGCGAAGGAGGGGACGGGCGTTAAAACGTATAAACTGGGGAAAAAGGGCAAAAAAGATCGAAAGAAATTGGGGGGGGGGGGACGCGGGGACTCGTTCCTCAAGTACTGCATGTGCGGTCGTCCTTGAGTCTCTCGTCTGGTAAAAGCAAGCGGACAAGTGTTCGCCTTGGTGTGGCCGTAAGACCGAACATGACAGTGCACCTTGTAGGTAGCGGAAACAGGCGATTTGTCTCGACTTATAAACCAGTGACAAAATGTTTCGTCGCTACCAAAGCCAAAGCAGCGATACATAAATTACATCAAAATGATCATTTGCGTGACTATTTACGAAGGTAACACTAAAACACAACCAACAGCAACCAACCTATGTTTCAATATTTTAAACTTAAAACAAGAGGGCTTCAAATTTCAACCTGGATGATCTTGATTGCGTTTACACGGGTTGTGAATCGTGCTAAGTATTTTTACCACGTTTAGAGTGGTGCCAACTAATAACGACAATTCCTCTTTAAAAAGGTAAACGTGGTGTTGGTCACGTAGACCACCGAGTGGCGATTGTTATCAGTGAATTGATGTAGTAATTCGACTAATGAATGGCTGATTCAGTTATATAACCTCCTCTTCCCTGAAACATACACACTAGTCTATTGAAGCATCATCCTGCCAGAGCAGAGCAATTAAAAAAGGACCATTTCGGCAATTTTTTTGCAGTATGCATAACCAGAGTTCCTGGTGAGCTGTATGCACACCGGAAGAAGGTGAACGAGACCCACTGCGTTAGTTCCGGAAACAAAAAAATCCCCTGAAATAAAAGAACGGTAAAAATACCGCCGGAAAAAAGTTACCCAGAAAATAAATCCCCGAAAATAAAATCCCCGGTAAAACAGAGCACGGAAAAACGAGCAGCCGAAAAATAAATCCCTGGAAACTTTGTACACTTAACGAAACTCGTTTCTTGCTTGGTGAAATTCGAGCCGAGGCAACTAGCCTAACCCTTAATAATAACCGCACTATCACCACCACCATACCCAATTTCACTTTCCTCTGTATTTCGGTAACAGTGGAGCAACGACACTCACTACCTTTAAATGTAAGTACATTTCACGAAAGTAAACAAATTGCTTTATAAGGTAAGTTGTTTAAGTTGTGACAAGTGTCCAGAGAAGGGGAAAGGGGCGGTAGCATCAGGAAAAAAAAACATCCAGGTCAAGAAAGGATTTTGGATGCTCTCATTTTTTAGGAGTGGGGGATGTCCGGGTTGCAGAAAGTCCAGGAAAAATGTCCAAATGTTCGGTAACCCATTTTACCGTATCCCGTATCGCCAAGAATTCATCCCGTTTCGCGAATACGGAAAAGAAAACTAGTTTCTCCCCTATCGCTTAACCACAATCCACTACTATGTGGCGTGGCAGAAATGGCGTAGGCTCAACTTTTCCGTGTCAGCTGCTCATATAGCCTTTGTTTTCTACCGTCAGGCTATTACCAAACTAGTTATTCAATAGAGGGATATATGAATAGGTCAAGTTGGTTGGCCATTCTCTCCTTTTTCCCCTCGCGGGCATACTGATGCTGTTTACTGCCTCTGCTTTGACGCGCGTCAAGAAACGCTTGCACATGGGCGAAGTATAAAAGAATAAATGCCTGTAAGAAAGTGTACCCATCTTCCTGAAAGAATGGCGACACAATCTATACGAATTGCACGTTACCATTTCTTTCCTCAATCAGAACCTTTTCCAAAGGCAATTCAACCACCCCTTAAAGCAACTTTCCGCATGCCTCACAACACCCACGCGACGATCACATCCGCGTATTTACCACAGCTAAGGTCAAGTGAGAACGGTAGCTTCGTTCCTCGCAATGAAAATCATAGCTACTGTCTCATTTTGCATTGCGCCTAATAGTCCAGCCAGCGTGAACCCATTGATTGTGTCGTCACAAACCGGAATGATTCTCGTATTTTAAAATCACAATTTATCATTTTCTAGGCTAGTGTCTTATAATTTTGCTTCGGCGATCTATTGGAATAATTAGTTTTAATTTTTACCGCATTAGTCTATTAGATTTTAGATCTCATGGTAATTATTAGAAAATAGTAGATGTACACACAGAGATGAAACGTCATGATTATTGTACGCGCGCAATGCATCATTTAGTGATGGATCGTTAGTAAATAAAGTTCCATTATATTCAACAGAACATCTCCTAGACGCTACATTTAAAAAAGGATTTTTAGCAAGTGAAAGACTAACGGTAAGGAAATAGACCTTTAGGGCCGTACTTGATGTGGAGGATCGAGAAAAATGGTGCTGGGAGGTATATCCCTTTAACATGTTACTGATGCCAACGTAATTCTCTCATCCGTATACTGTTAACCCCCATGTGTCTCTTTTGGCTTTTCCACTTGTTGCGGTTTTACCTGACTCCCCCCCCCTCCCCTCCAGGTGGTGGGGCAGTTACTAATTAGATAAAATTTAGACCCACAACCGTGACATTTTCTGATACTATCCGATCCTTGTGGCACCCCTGAACGAGTTTTTCCTTGAACCTCACCCCTATTTCGGCCACCAGTTCCTTACAAACCCCGATTGCATCTATTGTTGGAATATCCATTAACTTTCCCGCCATTTTCAGAATCATTATCTTAACCATTTCCCTTATTCCCAGAACCACCATTATTTCCACAACTGGAAATCCTTCCCCTCCAATTTCGAAATCTATTACCGTTTAATTGCCACCTCTGTAAAAACCATCACTGGGAGTTTCTTTGCGGTCTTATGAGCTCCCCGAAATTGCTTGTGCATACGATACTCTGTGACATTAAAACCTGGTTTTAAAAGCTTTCACACATTTTGCATAGGATCCAAAGTCGGCATCGTCCATTCCGCTTAAACTTCCCTTGTATTTCCCGCCGTTTCAGAAATTATCCTGAAACTTCACCTTTCTTGTGGGAATTTCATCTTTTCAGAAATCTTTTGAAACCAATTAAAAAAAAACACGATTTTTTTGACTGCTCACGGAAAGGCTGACACAACTTCGTCATGTCAAAACGGCACACATCTGATGCACCTTTCCCTCCCTTTCCGACGTCTGCCTGTAATTGCTCCCTCTTAAAGGTACATTCCTCCAAGCGCCATATTTCTCGATCCTCCACATCAAGTACGGGCCCAAAGGTCTATTTCCTTACGATGTTGACGTCAACAAGCCGCATCAACACGGATATTAGCAGGGAATGAGCCAAACTGTCACCAACAGTGGTGCGCTTAGTTCGCTCTGTTTGGTCGTTAGGAAGGTACCGATTAAGTTCCCTATTATTTCTTTCCCACTTTTCCTGTCTCATCATCTTTTCTTTTTCAACGATATATTCTTCCGTTCTAACTCTTGTTCCCTTAATGCTTTTTCTCGCTCAAAATTCTTGTTCCTTTGACAACCTCTCCTGCTCTCTTAACTCCATTTCCCTCTCAAATTGAATTTCCGTCTCCCGCTTTTTTAACTGAAGTTCTGCCTTTCCAATTTCTGCCTTCTCTAATTTTAACTTTTCCAATTTCCGCACCCTGTTTCCTCTGATTCCAAAATTTCGTGGAAATCCTCCCAAAGTACATCGCCCGACTGCAACCGTTCTCGTAAAGTCTCAAGTTTCTTTTCCTACTTGAAGCTACGGTCCCCAACTCCTTAACACAAAGCTTTTAGTCCCCCCCAAGATTTATCCGTTTTAAATTCTCCATTTCGCTTTTTTACAAAAAAAAGTCCCCCCCCCCCACACAAAAACACAACATACTCCAATCTTCCTCCCCCCCCCAACCAGAAAATTGCAAGGTTTAACTTACAACTCACCAGCCTGCCGATGCTGAAGCTGCAGTTCCTGCCGGCTGCCGCCTGACTCCTGCTTGCACAAGCCCCAAGCTCACTTTTGCTGTTGCTTGCAGCAAACACTCCACAACTCAATTTTGCTGGACGCCTTTAGTACTTCCTAACTTTCCCTCTTCACCCGCTCGGTTAATCTTTCTTGCTGCTTGAAATGCTTCGTTTGCCTCCCGCCACCTTACTTGCAATTTCTTCTCCACGCCAATTTCTCCTGACTCTTCCCGCTTGGTTGCCCGGTTATTCTTTCTTGATGTGTCCTGGTGCTTCACTGCCCTGCACATAAACGCAATTTACCTGTTTGGGTTACCACAGTAACGTTGGTGGACCTCTACCAATAATGTACATTGCACATACATCACGTCAGTCCCGTTTATGCAGACATAGTTTGGTCAGGGGGTACTAGCGCAAATAGCGCTCACCTCTTGACCAAGGACCGTATACAACACAGACAACGTGGCGCCGGTAATCATAGCTTAAAGTGACACTATCACCGATTAAAAATAGGCAGAATCTGGCAACATCTAGCATCATCTCGTACTATCTAGCACTTGCATGCATCAAGCGAAGGACTGCACAATGTCATTTCTTTTTATGAAACAAACAAGCCACGAGTGTTCTTAATTATTGAGTGAAAGTTGGTACGTCCTCGTGCACCTGGGAGCAAGCTGTACAGGTTAACAATATCACTGCTCCTAGATGGCGCCATAGGGTATTTGCGAACGGTTTTCAATCGGTGATAGTGTTACTTTAGGTCGGCCCACAGTGGAGTTCAAAGATTAAGTGGAGGCCGACAAATTCACATTGCGCTGTCGCAAACTGCCAAAAAAAACAATATTCGTGGTGATTTTACAAACCGCGTATGGCAAATGTTAGGCAAGATAATTTACCTTCACGAAATTTGCTCTCCCTTCATCTCTTTTAGTGCCTTGTTGGCCAGCCAGTTTTAAGCTAAGTGATCGCAACGCACAGTAGCTTATTGGGACACACAACAACTTTTTCTAAGCAAACAACATTTTTATGACTACCGGACCAAATATTGTATGGCATTTTATGAACTTGTTGTGGTTTCATCCTTGCTAACAGCAGTACGCATTAGTTTTTAGAATCCTAAGTGTTTGTTTCTAACTTGTAAACCTTTGATATTACAAAACATAAAAAAAAAAAAAACGGGGAAAAAATGTGAGTCCATCGTCGGGACCGAAAGCGTTATTTAAATGGGAATAAGTTGAACGGCGTACGACTTGACGCCTCCTATTGGCCGAAAACCCGAACAGAGTAGGCCTATAAATAAAAGCGAAAAATGTTTAAATTACGTAAAATTGCCTCGACAACCTATCACCATCGTTCTTTTGTGTATTTAAGAAAATAAGGACTAAGAATTATTAAAGGTACATTCCTCCCTGTTGGCTTTCCTGTATGGCTCAGTTTTGCAACATTATACTTCAGACGCGTGTATATGTTGCAACGCGTTCATTTTTCTATTTTTCTCCTCGTGAGAAACGGTTTTGCTACATTCACTCTAACCTATGTAAATGTTGCAAAGGTTATTTCGCGCAGGATGCTCGAATATAGTGAGAAGGTACAGTGGCGTGCATAGGAGGGGGGGGAGGCATTGCCCTTGCCCTTTTCGGAAAATGGCCTATTTGGGAAAAAAATGGCCTGTTACGCCGACCTTTTCTGGTGCAGCGGTGCATGAGAAAGGGCCTAAAGGACTAAAAAAAGGGCATAAAAAGGGCAAAGAAAAGGCCTGAAAAGAGCAGAAATGGCTAAGCAAGGGGAAAAAGAGAAATCAAAACAAAAAAAGGTCCTCATAAAAAATGTCTACTAAAACTTACTGTGCCTTTTTACTAAAAGTTGCCCTGACACCCTATCCGGGGTCTATGCACGCTACTGAGAAGGTATAATATGTCCTTTTAAGATATGTGACAATTGCAGAAATGGAAAGGTTTGCTGCGTCGAAATTATACCTGCTTTGGTAATTAATGACCGGTTATTATTTACGACCGGGCGGAAGGAGGGTTGAACTCGTAATCGCCAGATTTTCGGTGCCGGCCGCGCGCGTCAATCGAATGTATAGGCAAGTATCTTATATATATCAACCGTATTCGAGTTCACATACCAGTTTGTTTCCCTGCCTGTCGTCAACTACACGTACAAATTACGCAAAATAAATTTTAGCTAACAGTATAGATATAACCAAAATCCCCAGCTAAAAAAGGAAGCAAGTGACTACCACTAGGGGTCAGCAGGTTGCTCTGCGAGTCGAGGAGGTTTACTTTCGTTACCTTGGATTTGGACTTTTCCCGCACGAAGCACGACCCCCCCCCCCCTCCCCATAGTTCTGATAGTGCACACCAGGAGTTTCATTCTTCGTATTCCAGCAGTGAGTTTCTGGCAGTTATGACTGGGGAGGCTGTAGGATGTTTATCATTTCCGCGCGAAGTTTGGCCCTCCACAGTTCTTATTGCGTGCTGCCAGAGGTACCACAGCCAGATGTGCACTCAATGTACGGTTCATTCTGGTAGCGTGCATTTTTGGGGACAAACAGTCACGGGACGAATAGTCTGTGGGCCGAAAAGTCCTAGGGACCAAAAGTACGGGACGAAAATCTGGGGACAAACAGTCTGCGGACTAACTGTCCGGGGACGAAAAGTCCTATCTTCGTAATTTCAAAACTGAGTGCTGCTGCTGGTCTTGTAAAAGAATTCTGCGGGTTCAACACAATGAAAATTTGGAACGACCTTGTCTCCAAAAACCAGAGTTGTTTTTTTATTCTAAACAACGTATCCGTATTTATTTAACACTTCTCGAGCCCATTTGGCTTTCCGTCGACCTGTTTAATGAAGTCAATGTATTTCTATTTTTTTTTAAAGTTTTTCTTGTTGAGCGTATAGTTGACGACGAGAGGAACAATTTAGCTGGAGCAACCCAAGCGGAAAACCCGGTATCTTTGATATGCCACAATTGACATGATCACGAGACACCACAGGGCCCTTCTTTCGATTACTGTTATTGATTGAACACAATGCAACATAATACGAAAGATTGTTTTAGGGATCGTACACAATAGACGAAACCATTTTCAAGGCTTTTCAAGGCCAACTCGAAGCCAATTTCAAGGCCAAAACGGCAAATTGTTAAAAATTACCTAAAATATATTCAATCTTTTTGCTAGCCTATACTTTATAATTCAATAAACATCCGTTTAAAACTTATTTATTTTGCCCCCATCGCTGGGCAAGTTGCCTTTCCAATATCGCACTTATACGTGAATACGAACGAAGGCACATCGTATCATTAACAGTAGTTACGCATTAGGCTGACGAACTATTTTTTAAATTTATTTATGAATTTAAGCATAAATTAACTGTATTTCAGTTAATTTATGGTACGTTAACAAAATACGTATTGTATATGGTACGTTAACAAAATTCAAGGACATTTCAATGATCTTCCAAATAAAATGCCAATTTTCAAGGCTTTTCAAGCCTTGAATTTTTGGTTTTGACAATTAAGGCTTTTCAAGAAATTCAAGGCCGTGTACGAACCCTGTTGTTTACCTTCCATCTGTGCCTCCCCCCCCCCCATCCCCGCAATCGTTCAGACTGCCAGAGATTCACAATTCTGTGCGCTCGATTTTACGTGCGCTCCATGCACATAACCTAATCTTTCATAACTTCCACCCCTACAAGACTGGGAAAAAAGTTGTGATCGCCATCAATGTACCGGG